>UCOJ01000684.1:0-74769 GCA_900474305.1 Cecidostiba fungosa
CGATTATTTTGTACAGATAAACACCTTCTACAAAATAATCGTAACAAAATTATTTTTAGGTCAACCACTAAAAAAATTATAGAACTTTAATACGACGTTCTTTGAGCTAATTCTAACATACGGCGTTCTTCAAAGCGCTGCCGAAATAAGGCGCCTCTCGAAGCCGGCTCTGAGATACGTCGTTCTTGCACTCAGGCGTCGATATCTTATTTTTCCTTGATCTCCGTCTCTCACCTTACTTTCTCTTTCAATCTATCTCTCTAAAACTCAGTACATACGTGTGCCAAAAATCTTGTTAGCGTGGCGGCTTCGGAAGCGATGACACTGATGCCTCGAAAGGGCATGTGCGGCATGATTTGCCACCAAGTGTTACGCGATAACGAAGCCAGCGGAGGCAAGCTTCCTTGGAGGGGGGCACTAGAATAGAGGATGAAACCGTTTGGTGTCTGAGACGAACAGATGATAATTTCCTGCTTATAATCGGAAAACTCATATTTAGTCTCAGGAAGATATGAGAGACGTTCACCCCTGGGACGGTGGACTCACCTGCGATCGGAGCGGGATGAATGAATGAATACGCGACGGTTTGAAACAGGGCGACGGTGCTTTTTAATTTAACGTTAGAATATGTCGTTAGAAAAATGCAGGTTAGCGAACTATTCGACACACTCAATGGAATAACGTAGATTCTAGGCTATGCCGATGATTTAGATACAATGAGAGATGATAGGAAAACAGCCGTAAGAAACGCGGCTGAAGATTTGAAAGATGGGGAAATGAAAAAACCGTAATACAAGACATAACCAACCTGAACTGCATTCCGCACACGTCACAGGTGAAAAGCTTGTCAGCTGGTAGTCGAGCTCGATGGTTTTGTTCTCGGTGTTTGACGTAGGCCGATCGATAACGATAGCGTTGACCACATTGTTCGCAGGTGAAAGGTTTGTCGTCACTGGGCTGGCCGGCGTGTTGTAGTATGGCATGTCGTTCGAGCAGCCAGCTCGAGGGGAAGCTTGCGAGACATACGCCGCAGCGCCGGGCGAGACCAGCCAGACCCGCCGCGAAACCTGCTGACGAGAGCAGACCTGCCGCGGCGGTACCTTCTCCGAGCTCACCCGGACTTAGGCCGCCCCAACCGGCTGGTTCTAATCCCAGCGCAAGCGAGACCTGGGGACAGAAGCACCGAGAGTTCGGTAATTAGTATTTGGATTCTTATTTTTTTTTTCTTGTTTTTTCCTTTATGGAAGAGATGATTTGTACTGTAATTGGATACCTTTTGTTGAGCTGCGGCTGATTTGGAATAGATTTTTTTACCTGTTGCTTGAAAGTATTCATGGAATGGAATCATTGAAATAGACGTTTTTACCTGTTGCATGAAAGTATGTTTAAAGATGTACGAGCGATTAAATTGTTATGAAGCTTCTTTGAAATAGACAAACATCTTTAACAAGCAGTGAAAAGTAGTACAAATCAGTTTGACACTTTGTTACGAATTATTTGTATTTCAGAGACTTTCCCGGATATTTGTCATAGATATAGTTATATGTATATTGTTCTTACATCATAAATCAACAGAGGCATTACAATTTCGATGACATTTAAAATTCATCTACGAAATATCATATATATTAGTCTATTATTTTGTATACTTGCCAATGGGTCATTCTTTTGATTTTTTTTTTACTATATCCTAACAATCTATAGTGGAACTAAATTTTGTTGTCCATACAAATAACAATCGTGAAATACTTATTAAAAAAAAATAATTTTTAAAAATATATAAATAGACTTATTATTAGATATGAAAATAAGTAAGTCTTACACAAAAATTGAGTTACAATTAATATGAAACAAACATTAAAATATTATGTATTTATAACAGTGAAATGATTAAAAAAACTAGTCATGCTAAAAATGCAAATCCTTGAATATGAGATAAGCATTATTGAACAAAAAAAAATAATAATTACGGAATTTTTCAAAAATACATAAATAAAATAAACAAGCATTCTGAACTACTTATACTAAGAAAGTTCAAGGATGAAAGGACACGTGAAGGGTATATATAATACATAATGCGCAAGATAGAAAACTTAGAAGACGTAACGTTAACACAAACAGTTTGCAGTTTTTTTATTTCACAAATTGTTAATTTACAACTATGATATGCATTCGTTCTTCTAAGAACCGAAAGAAACTTGTCTTTTATTCTCGTACGATGACAAATGAGGTAACAGTGCTCATAAGTGTCGCGAGGATCGCTTTGTCGAGAGTCGCGCGCGCGCGCGCCGACGATACGCGATCTCATTGTTATTTTCGTTTGCTCGCGCGCTTCTCTCTCTCTCTCTCTCTCTTTTTATATACGAATATTAGAAATAAAAAGCGCTCGATTTCGCACCGAGAATATAATATACGTGCGCATTTCGAGCGCGCGCGTCGATAGAATCTAAAAAAATAAAAAGGTCATCGCGATCGTCGCGCGGGGCGCTCGACTCGATCATGTACAAGCGATCCATTAAGAAACTGAACTCGCGTTTCTCTGCGCTTGCAATTTGCTTTTTTACTCTCGCCTATTATACTTTGTAAACTTTTGTTCGTCTCTCTGTGTATAAGACTCTCTTCTATCTCTCTTTTTCTGCGCCACTGTGTGGTTGACCGGCGACGAGCGCATACAAGACAACGTGTTTTTTTTGTTCTCGCAGTTATACAGTACGATTTTCGTCTCGATCATTTTCTATATCCACAAAGTCGTCTCTAAAAAATGGTGCAACCCTTGCTTTATTTCATTTTTTTTTTGTTTCAAAGCTTTGTTTTTTTTTTTTGTTTTGTTTACTTTCGCCCCTGTTTCCTCGTAAGTCGTCCAGTGCTAAAAATGTACAATTAAAAAATCGCCTACGCGCCGAAACGAGTCGACAACTTCTGCTTTTTTACGTTATTTTTTTTCTCCGCTGCTTCTTGTTTTAATCTCTTAATCCCACTTTTGTTTCACTCGCTTACTGTGGTTTCTTTTTTTTTCGAACGCTCAGAGTACAGTATAGTTGGATAACTAAACTCGCGCAAACGAGAGACGTTGTTTTTATTTTGTTTCAGCATATATTTTTTTTTTTTGTTTGTTTTGTTTTCACATTTTTGTTGTTTCTGCGCACGCACACTCTCTCATCCTCTCGCAGATACGCACAAGTATTATGATCCTGAATCGGAAAACGAAAGAATGGAAAAATGCATCTGTTCCTCGAACTGAAAACCTTTACAGCATACGTATCGCGGATATATATGTATAAACCGGATATCGCGCGACATAATAATAATAATAATAATGGCTGAGGCGACGAGAAGAAGAGACGCGACGAATCAGCTGTCTATTATAGATTTCGATAGACTGATGACGTGATATTGCTATTTATTAGTTTCAATATAAGCATATATATTATATTATAGTACGGAAAAGCAGACCGGAAAAGAAAAAATAAATATAGTATTATATTCTGTGTGTATTCGAAAATATAGTATTTTTTTACACATTGATGTACAAATGCTTGTCTCGTATCAAAGTATCGATCTATTACCATATACATACGTCGCGACGTTTTTGTTCCAGTATACTATTGTATGAATATATATAATATATATATTTCGTGTTATCATTATCATTATTATTCAGTGGTCTATAGCAGCTATTTAGACAGTCGTAAAAATTCAAAGTCCGCTCTTCCGTACAGATGTAAAATATATATATATATATATATAAATCGGGCGTCGTGTCGTCTTACATAATATCCTTCGTCGCAGGACGACGTACGTATACGTTCAATATAAGAGGGGCAAAAATACCTCTTCCGTATATATATTTTCAGATCGAAAACGACGCAGTAGTAGTCGGTCTCTCGTTGTCGTCGCCGGAGTAAGTATAATTGTATACACAGTAAAATATACAAGTCGACCGCGCGCGGTTTTTAATCTATTTAAAAATGTTGCGCCGCGTGTCGCGCGCAAGTAGGATTGCGCGCGCCGCTTTGTTTTTATTATTATTATTACTTTTTTTTTTTCTTCTTTCTCGTCGTATTTCATTTTATTATTTGTTCATTTCCGTAAAATATTGTATACGCTTGATTCATCACAATATGGTAAAACCTGAAACCGAAGGAGATCCTGAAAAGGCTGCAGTTGGCACAATGTAAACGAAACTCGGTTGATCGCGTGCGCGGACCGTTCGCTCTCGGCCGTAATATAAACGCTTCCATTTTCTTCCCTCTCTTTCTCTAGTTTAGAAGCAGCATACTATGCAATAATATATGTATATACTCCGATTCTCTGGTGTCAAATGCTTGTATAGAACGTCTGCGCTATATTTATTTTAAAAAATGAGTCTTTTTTGACGTCGTGTGTTATCCTTGAAAAATAATGAATGCAGGAGTTAACGATAGCTAGGAAAGCTGTAATAATAGCTGTTTGTTTGTCGAAACTCCGAAATGCGCGTTGTTTGCCGGGAACAAACACATCGGAGTATGTATATATATATATACAACTATATATGCAGTCGGCGAAAGGGGCGATAAAAGAAGAAAATGGCGCGGCGGTGCTTCGAGCGTACGGCCCAGTATGTGTCTCGCACGCGACTTTTCGGAGAGGGGGTGGCCGGTATATTTACTTTTATTTATTCATTTATTTATTCGTTACGTGTATACTGTATTGCTGTCTGTGTGTCTGAGAGTGTGTATGATCGTATGTCGTATGATATACCTGTCGTACGATATATAATACCATAATGTATACAATATAATATGCGTATATTATCGGCGGGGCGGTGGCTTTCATCCGGTTATTGTTTTTCGCGCGTACAGTATGAAAAAATATTCCCGTGTTTTAAGTTACGTACAATTATAACGCTGCTCTCGCACTCTTTCTCTCTTCATTTTCATCAGCGATATTATCCGTTCTCCAATTAAACGCTCTCGCGCATCATCACATTCTCGGTCGTCACTTATATAAATTCACATAAGTACTCCCTTTTCCGGCTGTTGTGTGTGTGTGTATGTGTGTCGCGCGCGCGATTTTCTTCTTCGTTACGTTATTTATCATTATTATTATTATTTTATTATTTATCATTACTTTTGCTTTGTTAAAAAAGTTATTGCATCTGGCTGGGTTGCGGTGTCGCGGCCGACGGCCGTCGAACTCTCGCAGCTTAATCCATCTTTTTTTTTTCATTATTATTATTATTCATATTGTACAAATATTGTTGTAAGAGCTCCGTACAAACGTTACTGTATTGTATTCATATTGTAGAAAAACATAACGATTCTCGCATATGGTTTCGTTACAACTCTCTCTCTCTCTTTCTCTCTCTCTCATATACTCTCGCAACGCGCAGCCTATCTCTCGTTCGCTCTCTTTTGCTCGTGTCGTGCGCGCACACGTCTTTTACAATATATATATATATAATATGTGAGTGTGCATATAATAAGCATTTTATGTATACGTGTGCCCCGCACGTGTGTGAACCTTTCGAGCGCGTGGCTTCTCTTTCTTTTTTATATGTCACGCTTCCGTACTTCCTTTTTTTAAACTCTCTTTCTCGGGAGCGCGCGCGCGCTTTCTCTCTAATTTTCTCTCGCTCGCTCGCTTTATCATCATCGTCTCTCTATACTATACGAAAAGCTTATTGATGCGCGTTTAATCTCCTTTTCTCTCGCTCTCATCCATATAAGTGTCGGTGTACGTGTACAAGTATATAGGTATATATACGCCCTTTTTCCTTTTCTCGCAGCTCGCGCTTGTTTATTTATACCCTTTTTCTTCATCCCCTATATATATACGTATTATATAACGTGTTTTATTTTTGCGCGTGTGTCTTTTACACGCGTGTTTGCCAACGGATGCATCTGCGGGCTTGTGTATAGGGGGGTGAAATGCGAGAGATCGCGAATTTTTCTGCGCGCGATTTTTTTTTTATCGTTCTCTCTCTCTCTCAGGCTGGTCGCTCGAAAACGTTGTACAGTGTAAACAGTGCGCGATACGTTTTTGCCGAGATTATACGCGCCCGCTGCAATTTTTTTGCCTTTTGTTTTCTTTCGCTCTTACGTTCGTGAAGAGAATTTTATGATAGCTTTTCGGGGAAATTGTTTGCTGGTATGACACTGCGATTTAATTATTTCGATGGTATAGTATATTGCTGGAAAATTGCCTTTCGAAGTGCAATTTTGTCGTACAATATTTGCAATTTTATAGATTATAATAGCGGTGTATGAGGCTTATTTACTTGGACGTCATTAAAGACCGTTTGAAATGCAATCATCGTCAATAAATCGCCGAAAAAATCTCATCAGGTATCTTAAAGTGCTTCGAACATATTATAAAACTAATCTAGATAAATTATTCAAGAACCTAAAATTTCCCACACACCACCAGGTATAACAATCCACTGCAAGCTCGACCCCCAATCCAGATCAATACATCCATTACCGCCCCACTTGCGAAGAGCCACAAATAACGATCAACAAATACAATAAAATCCACCCTTAAAATTTGGAAACTGCATTGCACGCGCGTCTGCGTTACATCACATCGTGTCTAACTATATACCTATCCATCGGGTGACCGGGTCAGCATCGCAGCGCGCGTCTCCAGTAGGCTAGTGGTGACTGGCGCCAGCGAAGGGTGGAGCGCGCAAAGACGGAGGGGGACAGGTTGTGTGGGTGTCCGAGAGTATACGTATAATACGTGTCTGTGTATGTGTATAGGCTGCACCGCGCACCGATAGATCGCCTCGACTTATAGCTCTCTCACATATACATACTGCATCAGACGTATAAGAGGGGCGAGTAAGGGGAAAGAAGCTTATAGTAGGGGATGCGAGACGTAGGCGTATATAGGCTCGGAGCTTTTTAGCTGCGCGCGTGTCTGTCTGTCCGGTGTAACGATCCGTCGCTGGTGTTTGTGCTGCATGCGTGTCCGTGTTGGAAAGAGAGAGAGTATAAGGGAGAGAGAGAGAGTCGTGCGTAGGTGTGTAGGCGTTGCTGTTGCAGCAGGAATCGCGCAGGTAGGCGTGTCTTGGGGCGGCGCCAGGTGAACGCCACCGGCAGCTGACCTCGGCTTTCTCCTCTCTCTGTCTCTCTCTCTCTCTTGGCTCGGGTCTCTCTTTCTCCGCCGCTATACACGCGTGTCACCCGAGAGAATTCAGGCCCCCCGCCGCCTGACGATTTTCTCCAAAGACTCATCTCTTGTGTAATCCGGACGCGTCTCTAGTTCGTTCTATTTTCTTTTTTTTTGCACCAATTTTATTTTTATAGAATTTATCCAATTCAGCGATGAATTTCGAGAGAGAGATATAACGTACGAGTGATTTTCCCGCCCGGCGAAACGATGACTGACGCTTCGCCGAGCAAACAAACATCAGAAAACCGCAAAAACAATTCCAAACTATAGACCGCAAGCTCCCGATGCATCTAGGTATATATATATAGTCGTCCGCAAGCTCGCGTGCGCGCACGTGGGCGCGTGCGAGTAGGCGTATAGCATATATATATATAGAGACTCGCATGAAAAATGCCGACAGCGCGAGATCGTCTCTTCGCGGTCACGAACGTGCGGTATATATACATGTATAGGCGGCGTAAGGTAGTAAAGGGGCCGCTGGGTGCTGGTGTATATAGACGCGAGGAACTCGTTAAAAGCGCGCACGAAAGCTCTATGCAGCTATACGTATATACCTACTCCTTTTCAGGATATGATAGATTTTTAACCCGGACGTTCGATCGCTGTGTGTTTGTATATATACGTGTGTATACTCTGCACGCGAGGACTTTCGCGTGGCCGGAACGATTTTCGAGCTTTTTTTTGAATACATCGATATTGTATTACACACTATACTTTTGCCGTTTGTTTTGCGTGCGCAGTGGGTTTACGCGCAAAAAATATATAATTCGAAAATCTCTCTCTCTCTCTCTGGTTTGACGATTAAAAAACAACCTCGGATGCGAAAGGGGAGGAATTAAGACAACGTCCCGACGTTATGTGAGTATATATACACGCACATCGCGAGGCTTTGATTTGACCGCATATAAAGTTCCCGGAATGCAGTTATCGTGGATTCGAGGGAATAAAGTCGCGTCGGACATGAAAATAAAAGCGGAGGAGAATAAAAATAAAGAAGGAAAAAAGAAAGAAAGTGGAAGAGGAGAAAGAGAGTAATAGTAGTAGTAGTAGTACGGCGAAAGCGCGCGCGGGCACACGCCAACGGGAGGAGAAAAGCTCGTGTTTCCGATTCTGCAATAAAAAGACTTGGCCAACCCTCCCTTTCGTTCCACTTCGTTTTCTCTCTTTTCCTCTACTACCATATCTCTTTTATCATCCCTCTCCCTCCCTTATTCATTCCGCGCGTATATTTTATCTTCTTTCGCTTGTCGCTTCTGTTGTTTTCTTCTTCTTTTTTTTGCCTATCTCTTATTATCGTTTTTCTCCTACTCACTGTCTTTCGCGCGCTCTCTCTCTCTCTCTGTGTCTTCTTTCATTTGTGCATCGGCGCGTCTTTTTCAACGCACGTTTATTAGTCGCGTTTCTCGTTATTATCCGACAATCTGAATTTTAACCGAGTAATTTTTGTACGACGAATCATAAATCCATCACATCGCGATTGTTTAAAGTAATCGCGGTATATACGAAAACTCGAAAAATAATAACTCAACAGAACGAGAACAAGCTTCAATCGCATTAATCCAGGAATTAATCCCACCGCCGCAATAATCCGCAGGAAATGAAAATAAGGAAACAGCAGCTTCGACATTATCGACGCGCCCGTCGTTCCTCCGCACCCATCCCTCTCTCCCTCCACCCTTTCTTTCTAAAACTCGAGTTCGCTGCAGCACGCACGCAGCTCCTATCTATATTCCCGTCCGTCCTCCCTATCTCTCTCTCCTCCTCCTCCTCCTCCTGCTATGCGCTTCTTTTCTCATTTTTCCTCGTGTGCCTCTTTCGACGGGCATAAATCGTTATAAGAGCGAGCTTGGGCTTGCAATTTCCGGAGCTGGTGTGCGTGCGTGCAAACGCGTACCACGCGAGCGCCTGGCTCGTCTGCTTGCAAGCTTTCCATCCCGAAATTTCCAGACCCACACGGACTAATAAACTTTCGCCGCGCATTGATTCCATACCCATCCCCCTATACACGTCGTGTTCTCCGATGCGTCTCTCTTTCCCCGATATCTCGTCTACTGTATATATACCTCCCCCTCTACCCCCTGTCGTATTTCATGCTATAGCTTTTTGCCGTTGTTGCCTTGCTCGTTTCGCTTTGTGTTTAGTCGCGTCGTTTTGCCTCCGCGTTATTTCTCCTCTCGCTGTGTGTTCGCGATCTTTTTTTTTTTTTTTCGAAGCCTCGTGTCTTTTCTGCATACGCGCGCGCTTTTTGCGCTTCTTTATCTATATAGCGCGCGCGCGCGTTTTTCCCTCCGATGCGCGCTTTACTTTTGATTCCCGATTATACGGGGGAACCTTTATCCGTTTCTTCTCTCGTTGCGCTTTTCTTTTTTTATTCGACGGTGATTGTGCGTTCGCGCAGATGGATCGATTTATGGATTTTTTCGCTTGTTCCTTTTTTGCCATCGGAGATTTTTTTTTTCACCCGACGGCGGCGTAGCATTAAAAATGCATTTAAAGGCGATTGAATTCCATTAATATCGGGAGAGGGAGTGTGCGTTAGAGAGCTCGGCTAAAAACTTTCTTCGAAATTAATTAATATACCGAGCTGCTCGCGGCGGCGTATTTGTGTGTATATTATATATACTCCGTGGTTTGAGGGAGTCTTTCTTTTACCTATCGGGAGTTTCAGATTTTTAATAAAAGTTATATACTCTTTGATGTGGAATTTATATCCTACACTGATGAATGCTGGTCTGTAAAAAAATATAAATCAATATAATACGAGGTTATATTTGCACTCGAAAGACCATCTTTGTCTTTTTTCGTAAGTACAAGTCAAGACGCGTTCAACATAAGTATATTCTCTTCACAAACGTAGATTGAATCGAAAGTTTTTTTTTAAACAACGCCAGAGAAAAATTCGTTTCATATCCTCGCATTACAACCTGATCAACCATCAATTTCTCTCTCGATTACGCCTCTCATAATGTATTGTATTATATCCCACGGTGAAAATCAAGTGTGTGTATGTTTTCCGTAGTGTGTGTTGGTCTAATATATTAACGATGCGTGTCAACTAATTTTCCTTATGGCTCAATGTATTATTACTTGTTATACGCATTACGTATTATGATTCGCGCGCTACTGCTTGCTTGCATACTTTTAACTCGCCGCGCGGCGCGCATATCGCCTCCCGCAATATATTGTATATATAACGTGCAAAACGATAAAGTTCTTTCTGCTTTGTTTTTCTCTGCCTATTATATTTATAATAATATGTATAGTGTGTGTATATGTATATTATACGCATCGCGAAATGTGTACATAGCGCCGGTCTTCCGGCTGTAATTCGTCGCTCGTATTATATATCTGGCGCTCGCTCACCTCCGGATCACTCTCTTATTGTTATACATCGCAACTCTGTCCCTTTTCTCGAGTATCAATAATATTTTCTTACATTTTCTCTCGTCTCTCGTCGCTTCCCCTTCTCGCTCTCTTTCTCTCTCTACAATCGGTAACGTCATTAATAATAATTATATGTATACGCCTCGTCGTGGAATAATGCGCCTAAAGAGTTTGCTTTAGCCTCTTTTTTTATTAATATATCTGTATCATAATAAATCATCTGCCGCAGCCCTTCATAGCCCCCTCTATATATATAGAATGCGCTTCGTCGCAATTTATGCGTATTTTACTTTTATCTTCTATATATATTCATTATTTTATTATTTTTTTCTTAGTGAGATTAACCTTTATTTTTGTTCTATTCACATAATCTCTGTCGGCATTCCCGTGTCGCTCGCGCGCGACTCTCTCGTAACTATGTAAATATGCTGGTGTACATACGTAATATAATATATATATATTTTTTTTTGTATATAATATAAGATATAATAAATAATCATGTCAATAATAATAATCATAATAATAATCGTCATCTCCATAATTCTATATGCAATAGTTAATTTTTTCTTGTTATTCTCGTCTCTTCGCACTTTTATATATATATATATAATATATCACTATTCATATATTCAGTTGATATATATACCACGTAGTATGCATATATATCTCTCGTAGAATATTATCTTCTATGTGCGTCTTCTATGTGTTATTTTGTTTTTTATTATTTACAGCGCATTGTTTATTCATTTTTTTTATATTATATATACTTATAATTTATCTTTTATAATCTGTCTTTTCTGTCTCTCTCTCTCTCTTTCTCTCTCTCGCTTCTTCTCCCGGTGCGCGACTCTTTTATTCCCACTTCTCGTTCACCCATCCTATATAATATATATATATATATACCACCCTTTATAACTTTCTATTGCTCGTTATAGGTAAATTATATAATATATACATTCCTTATCTTCGCTATTATTTCGCTCGACCGCTCGTTTTTTTCCCCCCGATGTACCGCGTACATTCAGAGACTACATACGCATGAGGTTGACGCGGGTGTATTATTATATATAGTACTCGTATCATAAGGTATCGCTCTGTCGAAGAGAAAAAACAATTATTCATGGCTATTATTATTATTATTATTATTGCTTGCGATTGTTCGTGTCATAAAGCATCTTTTTGAAAAACGATATACCACACCGCACGCCAACCTCACACATCTGTGCACCGCTTAACGCACTAAACTATTAAAATACTAGTATAAATATCTCTGGACAATCGATGCACACGCGCTCTTTTTTTTGTATTCTTCTATACTTTTTTCCCTTCTCCGGTGTGTGCACATTTATTTACGTCGTTTCTCGCGCGCGTGTGCGTCGTTCGGCTTGCATTTTTTTGCCTACAGCGTTTCTATATATATATTTTATATAGTCGCGCGTGAATCTCGCGGCGGCCGAGACGATGGACTCACTTTCTCTCTCTCTCTCTCTCTCTCTCTCCTTTGTTTGCTCACAAACATACACACTTTGACATGACACCTGTAGAGAACATAAGAGAGCGAAGGAGCTCGTCTCGACGTCGCGTCTCTTTGCTATACTTCTCTCTCTCTCCCTTCATTTTACGTTTATTGCTATTGGATTCATTGCACAGTAAGTTTCGCTCTGTCTGTCTGATGTCGCTTCTTCCTCCTCCTCCTCCTTTATTTATGACGTTCTCACGCGACAATTGATATATATCACACACACACTCGAGAGTGTATATAACTCATGGCTTTTCTCTTTCTCTCTATACTGCTGTAGAACCGTGTTTCTTGAGCTTTTCGTGATGGGATTTATAACGCGAAGCTTGCGCGCTCGGTTACAATATAATATCGAGACTGATGTCGCGAGCTTCCGGATATGCTGTTTCTCTCTTTTGATCGCACGAGTTCGCGGCGCGCGCGGAAGAAAGGATTTTTCAGAGATGAGAGATATAACGCTTATATACGCGATGATTATGCGATGCGCGGAAAAGTGAACACATGGAAAAATTCGTTTGCGAATTGTTTGATTCGTATATATATTATGGGTAATATATAGTAATTTGCTTTAATTTTCAATTTCAACGTCGATTATAGATACTTTTCGGCAAACACAATGCGATTTTTTCAACGAAGTATATTTATTATTCCGATTGTTATACTTTTTTTTCAATTTCATTGAAACTCGTTTAAAACATCTATAAAAAATGGTTAATAAGAATTTTATTGTGGTTCCACGATATACATTCAACAATTGAAAATCAATTTCGTTACACGCCAGTTTAGTAATTTAGTAAACGATCGAATTGGAATTCCGGCACCCTATTTTCGAAGTAATAAAGCGACGCATGCGGCTTTCAAATTAAATTCGGAAAATATATCAATGATAACATATATAATACTTTAAATTCGAAACTGATTTGCGAAAAAATTTGAAGAGTTGTTGGTTTTTTTCCAGGAAGCAAAAAGATTAATCTATAAATAAAAAGCATTTCATTTGCAAAGTATAGTTTTTATAGCCGGAGATGATAATTTGCAAGATTATAGATAGCAGTTTCATTGTGGCTATATGCGTTTTCTGTTTTTCCTCGGAACGTACGTATACGTATACACATACTCCGGCTTATTTTTAATGCACGATCAACAAGTGAATGCGATATCCTATGAATAATAGAGATAAATAACAGCGACACATTTTTCTTTTATAAATAAGCAGTAGTAGTCTATAGGCAAAAAATTTAATAAAACATGCCCCGCGTGTGTGTTTTGATATTTTTAACGCGCTGCTTCCTGATGTTATATTCCCTGCAGCCGTTCCGTAAATAAGTTCGGAAAGCTCTGCGATAACATGACTTTAGCTATTAATAGACCGACGAGAATAATGGTAACGTTTTGCATGGAGCTTTTTCTTCTAGACGTAAATGTAAAAGCCTGAATACAAAAAAAAACATACATTCTGAATACTACAAGATGCATAATTAGTTGTGTTAAAAATTTAATTATAAATTCTATCAGATTTATTCTCAAAATCGCAATAACCAAATTCCAAGTAGGTCAACGTGTAACAAAAACATGACCCCGATATATCTCCAGCATATAAATCCTCGTCTCAATTAATCCTCGAAATTTGCCACATCGATTCAACGCGAGAAATGCGTATATATACAGACCTGTAACCCCGTCTCTGCAACTTCTCCTTGCAGTATAAGCAGCGCGTGCACACTCGAATATCCCGACCTCAAAATTAATCGATAGCTTGCATTTTACGCGTTAAGCGCAAACCCGCCCTCGCCGCGCCACCTGACCTGGTTTGGGGTTGCTCGCATGCGCGCCTCTCTCTCTCTCTCTCTCGAGTTCGATTCTCTCGTTCCTTTTTTTTCTCTCGCGTCGATGCGTGTTTTGGCATTGTGAGCGGGAAAATTGCAGTTTCGTACAGTGTGTTATAATGAGCTCGCGTTATTGTAACGCGTTTTATCGATTTTCTTGAAATAATTGTCGACTGCACGTGTATCGTAAAATATTATTTACTTATATATTCAAATATTATTTGTGGATATGAATTGGAGAATATGTTTCTTTCCGAAAAACAAGAAGAGTATATTGGTTGAATGCTTTGATCGAGATTTGAATTTGAATGCGATAGTATATTTATGACTGAATTAATTATTTTGTGGCAATTTAGGATGCGGCATTATTAAGCTCTTAAGGCACGTGTGTAGAAAAGATATTTTGCAGTACAGTATAGCCGGTGTGATTTTTAAGAAACAATGATTCTCCGCGGCGTTATATAGTCATTGATTCTCAGAAACCGCGTAATTCTACCTATCGCTATGTATATATATTACAAACGATCATGTTTAAACTCTAACTTCGAAACCAATAAAATACAATACTGAACGCAATGAAAACACGAAAAAAAAGCACAGCATTACGCTGAATTTCCCGTAAAATAATCCTATCAGATCACTCGAAGCGTATTACACTCTAAATGCTTAATAAGCGCACTTTCGCATATCAACCTCACACAATTTCGATATAAAAATTCCGGACAAAAAACCGCGCTCGGCAATCCATCCGCAACGCGACGTGTGAAAGTTTGCGCATCACGTTCTCCTCCCTTCGAAGAAAGAAAGAAAAAAAAAGCCGAGAGATTCGATTATGTATCCTCGAGGTATAGGTACAGTGCGTATATATATACATAAACTCGCGCCGACCGAAAAGGCTTAATCACCTGAGCGTATCTCGCGCCCTCGGAGTTTGTTATACAGATAAATCGTGCGCGAACGAACACATACGCGCGAGCGCATAATTATCCATCAACGCCTTGCAGTTGATCGTCCTCGCCTGCAGCTCCCGACGCTCGTCTATATATATATATGTATAAGGAGATCCTTACGTGCCGATATTTACTAGCGAATGGGTGGGTGTATACGAGTTTACACGAGTAGTCTGATGCGCGTCAAAGGCTTCGCGGTTTCATCACGGAACTGGAAGAATTTCAAGATCGGTTGAGCCGATTGGCTTGGGTTATTTGATTTTCGGAAGCGATATGAGAGGGGGAGATTTTTTCTTTTTTTTATTAAGAGAAGGTGTGGGCTTTATTATGGCTGTCGGGTTAATTGGCTTATTTATGGAGGCGGAGAGTGTTTGCGCGCTCGCACTATTTGACATATTCGGCTCTGATTTTACTGCGATGATGGTATATAAACTCATTTAAGCAATAATTTGCCAAATTTTAGGTAATTAAGAGAGATTATAAGCTGGAGTTTTTTTACTCTTTTCGATTGAAGCTTTCACACGTTGATCGTGAATTATTAATACAAAGGCAAGCGAGTTTTGAATTATTTCGAACTCTCCACAGTTTCGGTATAAAATATGTTACCTTTGGTACGAGCAACTTAATAAAATTTTTGTAATTTTCATGTATAACATCGAGACTTATGCACTTGTCTAACAACACATAGATAACGTATTAGAATCCGAAAGCCATGTCTCGCAGTTGTTCGTTTATGTAGATAAAATCGCGACGCCGAGAAATAAGTGATCCGCGTAAATCGAGTCTCACCTATCCACGCACTATTAATCATCGACTCTTATTGATGATCGCTCGATGCGTTTGGTGATAAAATACTATACATGCATAGAAGGTAATGCTTGCGCCACGCGTTTATTGTTGCCTTTTTACTCTGTTTTTCCCCACTGTGCTGTGGCAGTCGAAGCCTACATATGCGTTAATATTATATATATCTTACAATCAGTCGAGTGCGCCGTCGGTCGTTCCAACACGTTTTATATACGTATATTATTACTCTTTTTTTCTCTCTCTCTCAGACTCGCTTGACGAATATACATGTATATAATTATACGTTTAACAACACAATAATTTCCGCATATATGGAACGTATTCTTAGAAAATTATACAGAATAGAATACAATGGAATGCTTGCAATTAATGCGATTATAACACATATACTAAATCTTTGCACCAAAAAAATATCTGTCTAAATCTTGCCTGAAGATACGGTAACCTCATTATGATTCAATAAACTTTTTCAATACTTTAACAATTTTGTCGTCTTTGCAAAAGTAAAATAAATATATATAGCTTTGCTTAAATTATAAAATGCGCATAAATTATAAAGGTGTGGAAAATAAGAAAAGGCTTCAGGATGCAAACAAGGATAGAAACAAAATGATAAAGAATTCGTGACAAATCATAAAAGAATATTGCTTTTCAAAATAGGAGTTTATATTTTTATAATAGTATAATGTTAAAACTAAACAGAATGGTACATGATAATCCTAAATAATAATCAATAATTATACTCGTAATAATAATAAAATGTAATAATAATTATTCTATATGCGTTAGAAAGTAACAAAATAAACCTTAATATAACTTAACAGTATAGCCGCAGTTTTTATTAGGTATCTAGTGTGTCGCGATGAAAACCTAATAAATCGTATAATGATGTAATAGTAATGTCGCAGTGATAGTTCGTAAAAATAATAATAATGATAATCGACACTACGATGATAATAATAATAATAATAATAATAATAATAATTAAAAAGAGAAACAAAGCACCGTCATCACATCGGGGCCGCACACGTCCGCAGTCCGCGCACTGGGGACCGGCGGAACACCCACCCAAGGAACTTTAGTCCAGAAACATATTAATAGTCCGTACTAGCATTAAAGTATGGTATTATGCAGGCACCTAAAATTATCCTACACAGTAGTATACGTATTTAAGCGCGTTCGGGCGACTCTCCTTCGCCACCCTTTCAAAATATATGCTCGTCACATGCGCCCACGCAAATATACCTACTTCTTCGGAATCGTGTTCATATCGTCAAGCTGTTTCGTCGCTGATAAGTGAGGTTTGTGTCTAACAAAGATATTGCAAAAGTCAGAAATTTCATTATATAGTAGTTTCGAATTTTTTTCCCATCCATATTGCGGAGAGATCGCCGCTAAAGTTTCTAAAATAAATTTCATCAAAATCGAGATCACATCGCTGTTTTAATAGAAGCGTACGGATTAATGTAAAAGTATATAAAGCTCTAATTACTTAAGTACCTGTTTGAGAATTCAAGGAAAAATTTGTGTATATAAGAGGTCAATTGAAAAGAAAAAAATGTATCTCGGTTCAACAATAGCAGCACATCTCTCGGCACTCCGGATATATAAGACCGGGAAGCTTCAGCGCGGAAAGTATAAGAAGGAGAGTCGACCGAGTGGAATGAGATCAAATTCGAAAAGAGAACAGGTGAAGCGGTCAACCATATGAGTGTCTGTGTGCAGTGTATTTTATATATAAACTCTCCTCTCCGCACGTGTACGCTGCGTTTCGATCGGCTACTATACTATACATATATAATAGACGAGTGAAGCCGCCGCGCGAAAACGAGTTTCGTCATCGTCGTGCGTGCATCAGCACACTAATGCGTCGCAAAAGCTCGACGCGATAAGCTAAAGGAAAGCGAGCACTATGCGGTATATAAATGATGTATATACGTATTTGTGTGATCCGCCGCTACTATATAAATATACTATAGACACATCATCAGCCTGCGCTCGCGTATGTATATATATATATTCTTCTATTTACTGTACATGTAGGTGCTGTGTGAGTACCGGTGCGAAAAAACGAAGGAGAGAGGATGCATAGGTATATACACGTATAAATATATACGCGGAGGGAGAAAAAAAAACAACGAGACTTGTCATTTCGCGCGGCGACAAATAATATCAAAGCCTCGCTTGTGATGCAGCAGCATGACGCTCGCGTGTGTTGATACATGTATAACGACGAAAAAGAGGAAGGATGAGAAGAAGCCGACGCTGGAAAAGCTATCGTTGATTAAAAATCGTCGAAAACAATGGACCCCGCAGTCATTTTCCTTTCGTTCCGTGTATATACATACGAGAACTCTTTTCCCCTTTTGTATATTAGAAATAACGTCCGTATATTATTTTTAGACTCGCGTCGAACGACGATGCGGCAAATTTTTCATTACACTTTGAAAATCATGAGAAATCGACCCGATACATATACCGATTATGTCGCGAAAGTTAATTTTGTACAAACAGTCTAATAATTAGAAGGATATACATTAAACAAAGTTTTGCTTTCTCCGATAGCATCGATTCCCGTCCATTGAAACCGCAACGGCTCTATAATATAAGGTGTCTCTGTGCGCACAAAACAATCGCGCTGACGAGTGCACAATAAAATCGCACGCGCGCGAGTGTGCCCCCTTACATATACGTCTGAAAACTTAAATGCACTGGTGTTTATTCGAGCGAGCGAGCAAGCGAGCGAGCGTCGACCTATGAGCTCTATAATTTCTATAATTATAAAGTAGAACTTTGCTAATTGATTGTACTCTACACGTTAGAGGTGCACTCGTTCATCGACTATTCTTCCGTCTATGTCTTCTATGTATTGCGCGACTTACGCACTTTACAGGGAAATGTACACGTGGGATGTATAAATTATGCATGAATAAGTATATCTCGAGCTTCTCGATTGCGGCCTGCTTGTTGTTTGCGACTCTCGCGTTCTTCTTATTATTAAAAACAAGTTGTCGAATCTAAATGGAGCTTGTTAATATTGCAGATTACAATAATCATAATGATTTTATTCCACGCTTCGAACAAATGCTTTTCATTTTTTCATTTTTCCAGTTAAATTAAATCGAATTAATTTTTCCGCAGCACACGTCAACGTAATATACTCGATAAAAACTGAGAGAGAAAAAAATCTCCGCGCGAGTTTTAAAAATGAGCGTCACTGTCCAATTTACGATTTATCTATCGTAACCGCGCGACGCATCCGCGTGTGCGCGCATGCATATGTACGCGGCCGATAGCACGCTCGATTCTCTCCCTCTCTCGATGTCGGCTTTGCATTTTTGCATACGCTCATTATATTTTTAGACCTTCGCGATTGCAAGGTTATATACTCGCGAGTGCGATCGCGTCGAAGCTCTTGTTCTCGTCTCTCTCTCTCTTTCTCGCTGATGCTTCCGCTCATCGTTTCGATATAGAATTTTCATTTTTGTATTATGCATTTGTAAATTGACGAGCAGGCGAGGCGAAATTAAAAGGGATGTTTAGATTGCTGTTGTAACGATATTCGCGTGAATGCAAAGTGGTGGTTTACCTAAATAACCAGACGATATAGACTTTCCCGCTATACGTGCTTATACAACAAGAGCTATCAACAGATGATGACAGAAATACCTATACTGAAGAGGACGCTTGGAAAAGAAAAAAGAAATCATCGAGTAATACGCGCAATTATTATGTTCCTCGACATTTGTCTAACTATACTTGTATATAGGACAAGTTCACGCGGGCGGGCACTTGAACTTCGATTTTGTATAATATATATATAATATAGTCGCGTGGCTTCGACATAATAATAATATTCCTCCGTCTCGTATTATCTCGCTCATCGTTCGTCTAATAGTAATATGTACAATCCAACGGCCGCTCTCGGCCCGGCGCGAGCTCGAAATAAATTAAATGAATTAATACTTCTGGCAATAATGTCCTTGCGGGGTCGCTCGGAATCGCGCGAGACGCCGACGATTGTCGCCGAAAAAAAACAAACAAACAAACAAATGATCGAATGATGAAGCTATACGTTTTATACTTTTGGCGCTGTGAATCGAAACTATCGTACACTGCACTACACACTCTGCAAAGGCACGTCTTTGTATAAGTCTATATATGTATATATTATTAGATAATAATAACCGAAAAAGGAAAATTGCATGAGAAAGTATACATAGGTACGGCGAGTCGCGTGATTCCGCGCCGGACCCCGTCGCGGATCTTTCTCTCGACTACGATCTCCACCTTATATGTATATATAGGCGATAGAGAGGATATTTACACGCGGGCACTAAGTAATATAAGTAACGACCAGCTAACCCTACGTAAAGACCGTTATGTCATATTATACGAAAACGCGCACGCAGGTACACGCGGATCCTTCTTATCTGTCTCCTACTTCTCGTATCTCGCAGCCTAGTCTCTCTCTTGTGTGTGTCTGTGTGTCCGTGTATGATAATGTGTATACGCGTTTTTGTCTGTATATAGACTCTAAGCGCTACGGGAACTTGAAACCTATACTTCTACAACTTTCCTAATACCTATGCATAAGTGTATAATGAACGAATCGCGACGAGTGAAAAGCCGAGAGGAGAGAAATTTCGCGCGCGACATCAGGGCCTACTCAACAGTGCGTGCTTCATATATATAACGTGCGAGTTTGCGATCATCGTCGGTTCGTTACGATACATTATAATATACATATATACGCGAAAGCGGCGAGTGAGAGTCCGTACAAAGGAGGAAGAGAGTCGGCGCTCGACTGTCCCGATATATAGGGATTATAGACGCTGTTCGGGAAACACGGAGATTAGGTGGCCGCCTGGTATGAGATTGCATCGGCAATATAGAACGTATATATATATAGCGAAAGACCGAGAGCGCGCTCAGCTGTAGGTGGACGATCTCGGCCATTATCTTGCACCGGCAATTGCTAATCTCGAGGAAAGCCGGCGAAAAAGGGTCAGAAGGAGGAGAAGAACGCATGGTCCTGCTGCAGTCGGACCATCGATTGCTATCTCTTGATGTGAGAGCGCGTTGTCTATTGCTGTGATTTTCCGACAGTCCTTTTCGGCTCAAGACGAGTGTGTGGGTGATATAGCTGATGCGAAATTGCCGCTTTCTTCCGAGAGAGCGCGATGGATTTATTTTATACGACGACAATCGGGCTCAGTTTCGTTTGCGCGGCGACGGGGAAAGACGCTCGATGGAATGTATCGTTAGACGCATACACACACATGACAATATATATTGGATTGATAATTCACGTCCTGATGAACCAATGCAAGCCTTTAGAATTTCACTAGTAGCCCCCCTCCTATCCGCGAATTCCCTTACGATTATAACGATTCTACTTTGTAGTTAGTCACCTAGTAATATGTATATTCATCACAGCTCTGAGATCACTCTCGTTTCAACAAACACTTTTCCTAATCCTACTTCTTGTAAATAAATCACATTAGGTTGCAAGAATTTTTTTTTTCATCAATTTCACCGTATCGAATAATAACATTCTTTCCAAATTCTTTAGAAATTCAATCAACGTTTTAAAGTAAATATCGAAAATTTCGCACCGACCGCTTGATATTACATTACATCAGTCTCCAAAGCGCAACGGATCAAACTCTGTCTCACGCACCCGTGCTTTTGCCTATATAAAAATTTTTAATTTATTCATCAATTACAACATATATCTACGCGGAATCATTCCGAATCTCGCCGTAAAGATTTCTCACAATTTTTTTTTTTTTAACTTTTTTTCAACCATTTTATTTTAAAATAACGATCTATATCCATGCGCTCTAATTAAAAAGAATCAAGGTAATACCCGTTAACCTATTATGAATATATAGCTACTGTCGCGCCGATTATTTTCGGATACTATATAACCCTCAACTCTAGTGAACTCTATACATCGTCGCAACGAAATTTTACCGTGGAATTGTATCTCCGTGCTCTTAAATATGAGAAGAGCCGACGCGCGCCTTTTGAATATTTCAGCCGCGAGAGTCGTCTATATATCGACCGATTCGCGCCGCTGCTGCTGCAGCCTCGGGAAAATAGCATCGACGATTAACAATGTGCAACGACTCTCCGACGTGGCTGTGCACCCGCCGGTTCTACGCTTCAGCCATTAGCCCGCAACTTTGTCGCGTATATATACGTACTGTACAGCTGGAATGTTTCATCTCGCCGATATTATATTCTTTTTTTTTTTTACTCATTTTTATTTATTTTTATTATCGTCGCTTATTCGATTTTTTTATTAATTTTTTTCTTTCTTCACCGAGGCAGCGAGTCTATCGTATTTAATCTATGTAAGCGTCACTGCGCGAAAAAAAAATGCGAGACGCGATTGAGAATATCTCGAAAGCGAATCCATGCCCTCAATTGGTCCTTGGAATAATGAAATGTTATTTGCTAACGCAACTTTGCATTTCCATTATACCGCCTTTTTACTATCTACAACTACGTGTGTATTTTTTTTTCAATATTTTTATTTTAAGAGACACATTTACTTTCCTATAAATCCAATCGTAATCATACAGTTTCTTTATGTTTGAGAAAAAATTTAGAATTTCACTTTTATACCCTTACTCTTAAGTCTCGTTCTTTACAATAATCTCAAAAACTTAAATAACTCGCAATTAAACGTTCATATATAAATACTGATTTGTCTACTAACGTCTCCTTGCACGAACTGAGCCAGATTGTCGTGTTTTTCAATGAAGCGAAATCTGCGTTCTCTCGGGTTATCGCGAATAAAAGCCGACCTCTTTTTTGTGATATTGCGTCTAACGTGCTTAGATTGTATAAATTTAGGTATTGTGTCTAACGTGCTTAGATTATATTAATTTAGAAAAAATAATAAATAACACCGATTCAAATTTATACTTTTTCAAACGCGATTTCGGAAGAATTGATTCATTCGTCACTTGTTAGTTTACAGCACCAATATAATTCTGATGTATCGAAGTCCGCATCAATGCTATCTTTTTGCAACAGAAAACAACAAGTATGCGAAACGATTCAATCAATATCTTCCGCAGCCGCCAGTTTTACGCGAGTTATCGAATGCGAGGACTCCCAGTGTATATTGTATGTGTGCGTGTGTATACAAGATATAAAACGAAATAAAAAAAAGAAGGAAAACTCGATCAACAGAATTGAAGGCGAGAAGAGTGGTGCTCGTTTTATTGCACTGTCTCCGGTGGCTACCGCATCATCAGGTATATATAGTTTGTGTATATTTATATATATATAAACTTGGTCTGTTCTAGTAACTCATTGCCAGTAAGTCTACCTTACGCATTTAACTTTAAAACTACTACCCTACCTGTGTCTCTGATTGCACAACATTTCATTTACCTTTACTCGCCGAGCGATCTTTTTCCGCCCAATCGATTATACATAAATTGCTCGCGACTTCTGTCTACGTGATGTTCGGTGCGAGGAAATATTGCTTTTTCATAATTTTTTACACCAAAATCGCGCGACGATGCCCAGGCAGGTATAGACTCTAATTCGCACCGAATCCAACCGTCGACAGAAAGCGCGTCAACCGATTTCGAAATTCCTTTCACCGATCGCTGCCCTGTATAATCGATTATAATACAGTCTGGGTTGGGAAAAGCGATCGTCGATCGCACCGTCAGCGCACTCCTAACAATGCATTTCTTTATTTCACCTATATATATATACGGATAATCTCCACCGTACGAATAGTGTAGCAGCTCGGAATCGGCCGTGCATGTCTCTAAGAAAGTGTCCCTGTTCATCCCTTGCGACTCTACGGACTCGCGCGCCTCTCCGTTATATATAATATATAATTATTTTATATAGAGAGAGGAAAAGATCATCGTTCAGTTGCCCCCCGGTCTCACCCTACACGTGTTATTATTTTTTTTTCTGTTTTACTTCTTTTGTTTAATGGTCGCATCGCCATCCTCAACTGTATAAAATATTTTGAATCGTATCAACAACAGTCACATCGTACATTCGTACAACGTATTAGTACAATCATTACAATAGCTATAGTTATCGTAATCAATATAATATTCACAGCATTTTATCAAAATCTCTTAAAAGCACCAACCGTGGCGGCTCGTATAGATTCGCGCACTCACGCATTCTCTCTCTCGCTCTCTTGCACTCTCAGCCTCTCTCTCTGTCTTGTTTTCTCTTTTATACTCGTTCCGTCCCTCTTTTTCTCGGCGTCTCGTAGTCGTCGTCCTTTTGTTTTAAATATTTTTGCTTAGTTCTAGGTCTCGCAAAGTCTTGGTTGTGTGTGTGTATGTGTATGTGTGTACGTGTGTCGTCGACATCGCAACTCTCGCGCTCTGCATCGCATTATTCTACCCTTTCTCTCTCAGCGTCTCTGTCGGCTTTGTCCTCTTTCGTTTCTAAGAGATTTTCACCGATAATCATGTATGTATATATATAATATTTATATTCATATATATAATATATATATTTATTTATATTATATATACGGTTGTCGCACTAAACTGACCTTAATAATCTTTATACAACTCACGCGTATCGAGACGTTACTATTATTATTTTTTTTTGTTTGCTTTCGTAAACCCGCTCTCTATTTCATTTTCTCTTTCTTAAAGCACTGATTAAGCGAGGGAGCATCCGCGCGTAATAATATATTTCCTTTTGTTTAACGTGTCCCTCCCCCCGCTGGGACACGGTGTGTGGCTGCTGTGTGTGTGTGTGCGCGTGTGTGTGTGTCTAACGAAAAATCATCACAGGACTAACTAGAAAATACCTTGCGGCCTCGCGTTTCTCGTGTATGTGTGTGTGTGTGTGGGTGTGTGTTTACAGCTAAGCGCGCATCAACACAACAACGCGTCAACAACGACGACTCTTGATCATCAAGAACATCATCAACGGCAACAACAACAACAACAACAACAACAACAACAACGGCAACAACAAGAACGAAGATGAGACTCTGTCATCGACGAAGCGCGTGGGTAGCAGAGTTGGAGTAGTTGCTGCTGAGGAGCAGGAAAAGCGCGAGTTGCTGTTGCTGATCTAGGAGCTGCGTCGTAGGATCAGTCGCAGGAGGTTGTTGATGTTGTCGACGTAGACTGGTCAGACTGGTCAGAGTTGTGGTGCTGCTGCTGCTGCTGTGGATGCGGTTGGCCGCTGCTCAGTGATGCGGCGCGTGGGGGTTGGGCGGGTTGGGGTTGGGCGCGGGCGTCGCGGCCTCCTCCTCGTTGGGGTCGACGGGGCTCGGGGACAGGAACTTGCGCACGTACTTTGGGTAGTGGGTCTTCTCGTGGGCCTTGAGTATCGTCGACCTCGAGAAGGTCTTGCCGCAGAGGGAGCAGCGAAAGGGCCGCTCGCCCGTGTGGACGCGGCAGTGGTCCTTCATGTGGTGGCGCAGCTTGAAGGCCTTGCCGCAGAACTCGCACTTGAAGGGTCGGTCACCCGTGTGGGCGGGCAGATGGCTGATGAGCGAGCCGACGTCCGGGAAGGACTTGCCGCAGAACTTGCAGAGCACGACCCCGGAGCTCGGGTCCGAGTGGACGGCTGCGAGCTCGAGGTCCATCGGCTCGATGGGCCCGAGGCCCGCGGCACCGGGATAGTGGGCCTCGGCCGGCAGGTGCAACCCCGTCGGCACCTCGAGGCCCAGCTGGGCCTGGAGCTGCAGGTGGGCCGCCTGCTCGCGGTACTTGAGCGACTCGAGGCTGTGCGAGAGGATGTGCCGCGTCAGCTTGCTCTGGTGGAGGAACGAGGCACCGCAGTACATGCACGCAAACACCCGCTCATCCATACCCATCAACTCCTGCAACCAAACAAAATTAAGAACATCAACTTCTTGCGCTTGCGCTATAGTGCTTCTCTCTCTCTCTCTCTTCGCTCTCTACTATACACAGTACTCCGAGAACCGACACTCGATTTATTCATTTATTTATTTATATATACTTCAAATATCTCTAATCTCTCAGTAAAACAACAACACGTTCATCGCTCAGTTATTCGCTCTCAGATATATATCAGCATAGTCATCATCAACATCATCATCATCATCATCATCATCGTCATCGTCGACATCCTCATCTCAGCTTCCAGCTGACTCTACTTTGTTTTTTACTATTATCTCTCTCTCTCTTTTTCTCTTTGACTATTATGTTCAAAGGCAACACATTATCACGCGACATATTGTTCATTGTCTTTCTCTTTGCTCCAGCGTTTTGTACGTGTCACTTGTTGTCGTAGCTTTTGTGTGTGTATGTGTGTGTGTGTTTTTTTTGTGCGCTAGTGTGTTCTAGATACAGTGTCGTAGTATACAGTTGCTCATTGCTTGCTCCTCGCTCGAAATGTCTCTGCGAATCTGTGCAGCATTTTCGCGCCTAGCTTGATTCCCAAAGAGAGTTCGAGGCTCGGAGAGAGATAAAGAAAGAAAAGGGGTACAAGTCTAATCGCGGCGGCCTCATCGAATTTAGCTCGTGTGTCATATATATAGAGGTAAGCCGAAAAAATTGGCAGTGCACTGTGTCTTTATATTATATAATAATAGAGTGTGGTATATGTGTGAGAGCGAAATTCGACGTACAGCAACTCGTTTACTTTCTTAATTCACCAAATCTCTTCTTTCGAACATATTTTTTTTTATCTTTTCTTTTTATAGACTGACGAGGAAAAGCTGTTAAATTAACAATCGGCCGATAAGCTTTGCTATCCGCTCTTTCTCCCCGGATTGCAATGTATTTTTTCATAAAGTAAATACCGTATCTCCAAGTACTTGCAGTTTTTTTATCCGAAAAAAAATGAGTGGTATATATATTAGACAGAGAGACAGCCATAGATAATATAAGAATAGAGACAGAGTGTATATTCATAGCACTCTGTTACCCACAGCCTGTGAGAAAGATGAAGAGAAGAAATTCGGTGAACTACAAGTTTGCTTTTGAGTTGTTTGTATTTATTTTTTTTTCAATTCAATGTACTTTGACTACAAAACGCAAGCTAAATATGTCGTGTATAGATATATATCATTCGTGTATGTACACAAGTGTGTGGCGAGAAGTGTCTTCTGCCGCGTTTCTATATAACTTTACTATATATAAGTATAGTTCAGTAAACAGTTGTGTCTGATTTTCTTTTTTTTATTGTTTTGCAAAGAATGTACATATTATCTCATTTACTTTTTCTTTTTGTTTTGATATATATATACATAGAGGATACACGGCAGCAACACAAGAAGTTGACGCTCATTTTTTTGTTTGGCGCGCACGCGAGACCGCCCGAAGGCGCGCGGTCTTTTTGGCGATCATTACAAACAAACATTTAATAATCATTATTTTTGTGGTTCATAATAATCTGTTATTTTCTTTTTTTTCAATCATTTTATTACAATCGATTGGCTTCGATGGTGAAGAACAAAATAAGTAGTGATAATCAACAAATGCGTGTATTACAAAATTTCTAATTAGTAGGATTAAAAAAAAAAACAGTATAGAGTATAATAAACAATCGAACAAAAACATCTTAGCAGCAGGAGCCACCCCAAAGTCCAAACTCTCACGAGCTCAGAGTTTATATAATATACAGAGATTGCAAAAATTTCAAAAAGAATTGAGACTTTAGGCCCATTCCCATTATTATCATATAGCAACAACAACATTTTATTTTTAATTTTATGAGACAACCCGTGCGTGTTCATGGACTTTCGAACGGCGTTTGTTCTTATCTTTTTTTTTCATTTCTTTGGTTATGCCTCGGCAGTGCGTCGCAAGTCTGCGGTATAATGTATAGCGCAACGTTGCGACGCACCGCGAGGCATAAACATATCGGAGCAAAGGCAAATTGCATTCAACGCAAACAGCAACCGAAAGACAAATATATAATAATATATAGAATATAATAATATATATATGACAATGTGACAAAGTAAGAAAGTAAATGATATATGCGTAGTACGTACTGGATATATGTTGACAAAGATGTTTATATACTTAGAGTTCTTATTTTTTTTTGCAAATTTTTTATTTTCAACTGAACGACACATGTGGATGTACACGAACGTTATGGAGTGTGCACGTGTGTATATATATATATAGATTGGGTGCGTGCGCGTTTTCTGTTTCTTTTTTTCCTGTATTATATATATAGATGTGCGTGTCTGTATCGTAGCATTGCCGGGAAACGTAACAAGTTATTGTTATTTCGTTTTTTTTTCAATTGAGGAAAACGCGATAAGGATGACAGTTGGGTAACTTTTTGAGTGGAAGAACAAAAGCCAATGTTGAAAATAATAACATCGTGCAAGTATATAATACTCGAAGCTCGTGATTTTCGGGCGAAAGAAAATAGTGTCGAGTTATTTATAATAATCCGCGGGATATGCGTGATGTCGATAGTTAAAAAATGGCCAAAAAGGAAGGTCAACTTCATTAATACCGAGATGAGCAGTAGAAAATAAAAACGACAGGTATATAGTATAAATCAGGAGACGCGAAACTCGACGAGAAAGCTAGATCGCGACAATGCTTATTTAATCGTCGTACAAAAACTCGGCGTGTACAGATCAATAAACGAAACGTTTAGATTTCGTATACGAGCAACAGGCACCACCGCGTTCACATTTTGTTGCAATTTTCACACATATCCACGCTTTCGGTTTCAACGAAATCAGCTCGAGAACGAGAAAAAACTCGCTATGCTATGTTTTCCGGTCGAGCGTATAAAAGACTTTTGCGACTTCGCGGTTCGAGTGTGTCTCGCTTTCTCGATTGCCGCTATCTTTCCGAGTCATTTGTGTTTTTTTTTTATTTTTTCGAATTTGAATATATCGTTTCGCGTTCGAGAAACAAAGTGCGTGGGTGCACAGAAAGGAGCCGTCTTTTTTTCGAAGAGAAAGAGAGTGGCATTGGGGGCTCGGCGAACGTGAGGCTTTGATAAGAAAGATAAAAGAGTAAAAGAGAGAGAGAGAGAGAGAGAGAGAAAATGGGATGCACATATAGAACTACGGCAAAGTAGGCAGCGGGAAGCTGGACTCGAGACTAGATTTTTCTTTTCTTTCTTTACTTTCGACTTTTTTTATTAAGTCGCATAGAGTATTAAGCGCGCTCTGAGATCTCTCGCTGTTAATTCAAGTATCCGTCTGGTTATCAAGAATGAAATAGCTATAACTGAGCAAACTGTACGTATTATTTCGAAATTGCCATATGTTTCAAGAAAATTTGTCTCTGTAGCTTTTAAAATCGATAATGGAACAAGAATTTGGCAGCTATGCTTGTATCGGTATCAAATTTTACTTTTTTTTGAAATTACAAATGGTAAAGAACCAATTATCTCAAGAGACAAAATCCACAAAATGTATGCAACAATAAGAGCCCGAGTCATTTAGAGTTTCGAACGGCGACTGAGAGCACAGTTATATTATAACTATATGTATATATATATAATGTTCGAACATAAGAATATACTCGGCGTGATAGTGTGCAGCGGACAGCAAAGCTCTTGGGCACATGCAGCAAACCCACATGCAGTAGTTATTCATTATTCCTTTTTTGCAATTCCGATAAATACCAGAAGAAAAAAAAAACAAAACAAAAAATCGCCCATAGCGCCATTTACATAATAATCATCGATAAAACTATATATCGAGTAATATCGTCGCGACGGCCGTTTCTTCGTAGAACGGAATTTACAAAAAGAAAAAAAGAAAGCAACAAAGTATACGCGTGCGTTGTCTTGAAAACAAAAAAGAGAGAAAGAGTATATACAATATGAGCAGAATCGCGCGAGAAACACAAGAGAAAAGTATATACGCGGATCGAATCTTGCCGCGATAGCGTGTGATATAACAGAACGTACTATATAGACTCGCGTAAGGCGCGTGTCGCGGCTGCAATTATATATGCATTGTCGCGCTACGAAAATATACGCTGCATTATCATCTGCAACCCAACGACCTTGCCGTGTCGTGTCGCACGATTACAGATACATCCGAGAGTCGAGCTACATAACCGGGCGTTTTAATTGTTTATTTTTTCTTTTTTTTTATCTTTCTTTCTTTCTTTCTTTCGTAATACATGTGTAATAAGTAAACAAAATAAAAAATAATAATAGTAATATAGTAATAACAATAATAACAATAACAATAATAATGATAATGATAATAATATTGACTGTATACTGTTATATATGTATATATAATATTAAATATGTATATTTATGCAGAGCAGAGAGAAATACAAGAACAAGAATAATCGATAAGATATCCAAGTTGGAAAATGCAAGAGGCACTCACCGGATCAGGAGGCAGTCGGTAGTCGCTGGACATTTCGCTGCTCGCGCTCCGCTCCTCCGTCGACCTCTCCCAGTCCACTTCCTTTTTTAGAGACTGCGAAAGGACACGTTTCAGTGTTTAGATCGTTTCGCGGCGATTGCTGGCTCAGTCTTTATTTATTTTCTTTTTTTTTTGCTTTACACATCTTCTCTTTAGGATCTTTCAGATTCCGCTATAGGATTGCATATATGCTTATGGGATATCACAACGCGTAAAGTTTTCTCAGAAAATTCGAGAGATGAAAACCGGTATGCATACGGGGCTGTAGATCGCAATTTAATATGAAATATGAATGCTATTGGCCATTATAACCGTTTAATAATTCTCTCACAAAGGATGCGCGCGAGAGGCTTATTGTCCGTCGAACTGACATTCGGGATACGCGGGCATTATTTTTAGAAAAGCTATATACGGGAATACTTTTTCGATAATTAATGGCAGCCTTTTGTGACGCGGCTTTATTGTTAAATGCCCGCTCACGATTTTTACAAAAATTTACGTTTGTTTGCGAAAAATTGGGCACCAAAAAATTGCGGGGAGCTTTCTCAGTTTCAGGGAGAAAACAACGAAGAGTATATCAGTAGTGCTTGAAGAAAAATGCTCATGCGATATAATAACGTATAATATATCGAGTTCGATCGAAATACCTAAGATATATATATATATAATATATGTATAATATAATATATGAACCAGCAAAAATCGAAAAGAGAAAATATCCAAAGTAAAAGAAAAAAATAAACAAGAGAGTCGAGTACAACAGAGATTACTCACGAGGGGCACTTGCTGGACCGGAGGCAGACCCGATGGGCCCGCCAGGGGCTCGGTACTGTGCGGGGACGGAAGCCGGCTCTGGGGAAGGCTGCTGATGGGTATCGTGATAGGCGTGACGCCGCCGCCGATTCCGCCAGCGCCGGCGCCGCTGCTGTTGTTATTGCTGAGGCTCATGTCACTTGGTCCACTGTGGACCGAGAGGGGACTGAGCGAGCCCCTCGTCTCCTCGAGGCTCGCCGCCGAGTCGGAATCGCGCCTGGACCTGGGCCGGTCCAGAGCCAGCGGTCCCGGACACGGACTGCTCGCGGCCCCCCTCGACGTCCTCGTCGTCGCTGTCGGTGGTGGCGAGGCCGGACACTCGCTTATCTCGACGTCGTCGGTGCTGCACTCGTTCACGCTGAGGTTGTGCTCCCGGTCTCGTTCCCGCTGCTCCCGGTCCCGCTGCTGCTGTAACGTTTGCTGCTGCTGCTGCTGTTGTAATTCTCGCTCTCTCGAGGTGGTGTCCCGCTTGTCGCGCTCCTTCTCCCGGTCCCGGTCCCGATCTCTGTCTCGGTCCCTGCAGTCTCGGTCCCTGTCGTTGTTTCGCTCCCTGCTGTCCTTGCTGTCGCCGGATCTGCTGGTGCTGCTGTGTTGATGGTGGTGGTGGTGATGATGCTGGTGGTGGTGCCTCTCATCCTGAGCGTCCTGTGCCATGGGCTCGGCCGCCGCTGGAGTCGTCGCCGTCGTCGTCGTGGTCGTCGTCGTCGAGCTGCTGCTGCCGCTGGTCGTACTCTGCTGTTGCGCTACTGCTGCTGCTGCCGCCGCCGCTGCTGATGCTGGCTGTGGTAGGGACTGTAGCTGTTGCGATTGCTCCTCTTCCTTGGAGGCCTGTACCGCCGCGGCGTTGATGTTGGTCATGTCGGCGAGGCCCTTGACCTTGAGGCTCTCGGCCGTCTTGAGGAGGGCTGACAGCTGGCAGTACTCGACGTTGACCTCGCCCTTGTACATGAAGTCGACGAGGGTGCGCAGCTCGGCGAAGCGCACGTCCTTCAGGATGACGATGGGATGGCGATTCGGATGGTCGAGGAAGAGGGCCTGGAAGTAGCTGGAGCACGCCGATAGGACGACCTTGTGAGCGCGTATGGACGGGCCCTCCGTGCACGCCAGCGTCACGTCCACCAGCGACTCCGACTCCAGCAGCTGACTGAACACACCCAGCAAGTTGCTCTGATGATTGTTCCACCTCAGGCAGTAATGCTCACTTCCCATGTCTGTACTGCCCACAACCCTGCTGCAAAGCCAAACAAACGACGATGATTTTATATATGTACAACCTTATAATGCTTATATGTATGTGTGTGTGTGTGAGTTGTTGTGCTGCCTCCCGAACGAGAGGCTTGTTATTAAAATCCCGAGCTTTCGTTCTTTAATCGAAAGACAGGCGCCGGCTCTTATATATTAACGCGCGTATACACGGCGGCCGGTTAATGATAGCGCTGAGATGTTACTTTGCTTATAATATTATTGCCTCTCGTCAGCTCTGAGCGCACCGACGAGAATTTCGCTTCACGAAAGAATTGTGCGTTGCCGCATGTTGCCAGCATCGTTTTCTACCTATTATTAGCTTAATCTGACGCGTAGTGTCACGTTTTTTTCTTTTTCCTATCTGCCTCATACAAATATATAATTACAAAGGCGATCAGAGTTCTCGGATAAATTATTTTGCGATATGTTTCAAACTCTGATATAATTGAGTAATTCGCCGTTTTACAGTTTCTGCACGAAATTTCAGTTACAATTTGCGAATTTTCTGCAAAGCAGGAAATAGTCTCTTATACACCCGCGCGAGGAGACCTTCGACTGCAGAAAATCGCTACCATAATATTTTACTGCCCTATAGAAAAATGTTACGAGCCGTAAAGAAGGCGCGCGACAATAAATTGCGTATATTCGATTCAAATCATATACAGTTATACAAATTTCACGTAGAAATCAATTAAGCTACTCTCACCCCAGCAAAATACACTGCATATCACATTCACACACACACATACACACATATGCGGAGGACCTTAACAAAACACCTGTTCCGTCGACGTCGGCTGCTTATCGTCGAGTCCACTATAAGCCCGACACTATATAGACGCGCACTCAAGACAGACAGAGTGGAAGAGCATCATATGCGGCGGCAGAAGGAGGGGGACAAAGTCAAGGAAGCGAACGAGACAGAGAGCGTCGCTCAGTCCCCCGCACGTAATGAATTATCAATCGTGTATTACACGTGGCGCTCTGATAAGTAATGCGTTGCGAAGTGCTGCCGTCGTGTCTCGACGCGCTCGACTACTTTATCTGAACGCACCGGCTGTATAAGTGAGCTTACCCACACTATAATTTTATTATATACCTCGGATATATATACTAGCGCCCGATACACCGACGTTTTCGCCAATTATCGTCGTCGGTCCGATACATACACACGTAGTTTTTGAAGAAAAAAATTGTTATTGAATATAGTTTTGAAGCGGTATATACCGATGATTTACAACGGCTTTTATATATAGAATAATGTTTGCTCGATAACGACGTGTAAACACGTATGGGTATATACAGCTATTTTTACGCAAGCGCCAAAGATGATGCTGTAAAGTGAAATTTGCATCGGGATACCGCGGTGTACTTACATACAGGCTGCACTTGGCTGTTATTCTTGGGAGCACAAGTTTTAAGTAGTTCTCGCTTTAAGAGAATAAAAATATATAGTTTGGCTTTAAAGAGGATATGGTTAAGGCGGTTACGTACGGTAAACTGGGTCAATGGAAGATGTTGCGAAAAATATCCTCGTAAAAAAGAGCTCGACACCGTCATGTGAAAACGCCGATGGGCCGAAAAATGTTTAAACGGCCAATTTATATTGGAGCTCTCTCGTCGTTCTAAATTATACGTCCACAATGACGTCACCATAAATATTCGAAAATCGAGTCGATACCGCACACCGACGCGAGTATACACAGCGGATTCAAAAACAACTCCACGTGTACAACGACGATAATTCCATTTACAAAAAAAAGAAATGAAGACACACGTATACGACAGAAGATAAAAGCAGCAAATAAACTTTCCCCTCCGAAATCCGCAAACACGGAGACAGAACGATCCCAAAACTCGGAACCGCGTGAATTTCGAAAAAAAATAACTAGTCGGCGTTTAAAATAAAAGTATAGTCTCTCTCTCTCTCTAACGAAAAAAAAATTGCACGTAAATATACGCGGCTCGTGCAGAGCGCGCAAAGTCAAGATAGCTAAGCTAGCCGGTGGCGGCACTTATTGATTCTTACATTGGCGAGTTGCCTAGCCGGCTAGTATATATATATATGTATATGCACGCGTCGCTCGTGCTGTAATATAGCGCATGTATACATCGGTGCGCGCGTTATCTCGCATACGTTGTTTTTCTTTTCTCGCTCGCTCGCGTTTTTACAGTGCGCGCGAGAGCTCAAAAGTATATATATATAATACGCTATACTGCCGCCGCGCGTGTTGCACACACACGCACACATATGCGTGAAGCGTCGTTAACATGTGCCGCACGTGTGTATGTGTTTAACGTTAGAATAGAGGAAGGAGAATTAGAGAGAGAGATAGACGCAAGTCGCACGCATACTCGCGTGACACATGCATCCGCGCACTTGCGATACTAATTGCGTGCTTCGATTATGCACTAGCCTATTCTCTCGATTGTCGCGGTGACTGACGTAGGATTGAAGAGAAAAAAAATGAGCGTGTGGATTTGAAGTATTTTTTTTAACTTTAGTGTGTTTGATGAAATGAGAATATTTTTGATGCACACGTGTGTGCGCGGAGGTATTCCATTTGTTCCTCGAGAGCTTTTTTATTGCGAGACTGTATATAATTATACCTCGTTAAGTTGTACATTTCGGAGAGTCTGAAATCGACAGCGATGCTTTTTTATTATATATATGAAACGCTCGAGAGCTACTGCATTAAACTGATAAAGAGAGGGATTATATATTTTTGACGCTCAGATAAGAGTATTATTGGCGACACGTGCTTCTTTCGATCTCTATATAGTCGAAGCTAATTTTTGTATTTTTGGAATGCTTTTTTTGCGCGATGCGCTTGACTAATCGCGTTTTTGTCGGGACGATTAATCAATGAATATTTACATAGACGCAGCTGCGATATTGATGTATTAGTACTCATGCTTCTTCTGATGACTTGTAGTGGAAATTTGTAACTAATCAAACTTTGTAATGACATAATGTAACAAGTCTATTCGAGATAAAGCTCTTCGACGCACTGATGGAGATTCGAAGTAGTATAACGTATACATATATAGTTATTATGCAAGCGCGTGTGACTTCAAGGCTCGATAAACTTCATTAATCATGCAGTTGTAGTTTTATGAAGAGAAAAAAGTTTATACACAAATAACTCGTATTCTCTCTAATCAAAATTAATCATCCATTTGAAAGATTCGACGCAAGACAACAACTTGCGTCCACGTATATAGTCACTCGAGCATCAGGAATATAATAAAAATCGTGTATCAAGGATCGGACAACGAGAACGAAAAATTCAAAGGAGGAAGAAGCGTATGCTCGGTTAGGAAACTGCTGGTCAGCGTAATGAAAGATGGACGAACTTTTGCATTACATGCGCTTAGTTCTCGCGCGGGTACTTTATTTTTCTTTTCCAAGTCAGATACCTGGAACGAGAGCTTAATAATGCACTCGTATGCAACTGTGTTTAAAAAGGTGTTTCGTGCCAAGGCCTCCTTTTCGTATACGAAAAAGACTATGTAATATATACACGAAATGTCTCAATCCTTTTGCGCTTCGCCGAAACGCGCATTATTATAAAAATAACTTTTTACATAGAAAAGCTTGGCGGGCCGATTTCGCGTGTACTGCGAGAGAAAACAGCGACGTTATTATATATATACGTACCGACGATTTAATTGTCCGCGATTTTCGTTCTCGAGTTACCGTAATATACTGCGCACGCGCGCAAGATATTCGTCGTTGAAGCGCTGCTGTATTCGAGGGTTTGGAATTATTAATTCATCGGGAGCACGAATGTACGTTTGAGGAGAGCTTTTCTCTATATTGTTGGATCTGCAGTGCTTCTTACTATCGAGTAGAACATTTTATTCGAGAGAAATCTAGTTAGAGGAAATTGAATTTATTAATTGATTTCCATTTCTGCTGAGAATGACTTCAACTACATATATCAATTATTCATGATCATATACATGCACGCGATTATGCTGCGCAAGAAACTCATCATTTATTATTAAATAATTGAATATAATTGACTTATGTTTTATTTAATACGAAATATTGTTGCCACATTGCAGTAAATGGCCTGACCAGCAGTATGACCATGTTTCAATATTTTTTCATCGATAATGTATAAACGAGATTTTTTTTAAATTGTTCATCCCTCGTAGAAACGTTAACAAGTTTTTGAATGTAATTTAAGCTATTTTTTATGGATTAGGGAAATAGCTTTTTCAGACTCGAATGATGATTTGAGAAATAAACATCATCCTCACTATTAGAAAAAGCCAATTTTCTCCCCTAGTTGCACAATTACTATAAAAGTTCCATCAACAAAGCCGTAATACCAGTAGATTGAACCCAACCAACAGCTCAAACAAGGCATTTTTGGCATAATAACACCGCTATAATATATGCATCGATGGGGTCACAGATTTTAATTATGAGAAACAACAAAGTGCTTATGCGCCACCTATCGTCGCTATCCCGAGAGTCGGAAAGTTCAATAAGCGCTAGGATAAACCCCAGTCCAAAACTATCTATTAATTCCGCGTATACTAGCACACCATCATGACGTCTTTCATCCCATAGCTGTAATCAAAAAAGTCGAAGAGCCTCGCATTTCCGTATACCATAAATTAGCCGTGTATAAGCGTCGATATTCGACATATCCCAAAGGTTCGTGTATTATATATATACGGGGGAAGGTAGATGGTAGCTGAGTAGTCTACTGCGACGGGAGAATGTCAGGCATCACGCAGCGCCGTTCTCGAATCGTGACCTACCATAACGCAACGAGCGCCGCCGCCGCCGCCGCCGCAGCGGCATATACACGTACACGAGCATACATCTTATCTATCGATCTGTTGCCAACTAGTCACGGAAGTTGGGTTGCACCGACGCTCGCCGCCGAAGAGTGCATAAAAAAACGCACGCGCGCGCGTTATAAACCGTCGGACTACTGCACGTGCGCAGCTCGTGAATGCCGCGCCGTAATAAGATGTATAACTAAATTCGTGGAGTATAAGTATTTGCGGAATTAAGTAGAATTATTGGATGCCGATGATTAATCACTGCCGCGCGCGTGTGGAATATATTAAATTCATTATTACAGGATTTTTGTGTGCTCGTTTGAATAAATTACACGTATAAAACTTGGCAGAGCCTCTTTATATATAGATGAAAAATCCAGTCGCGAAACTAGAGCGAAAGAGTATATAGGTACATACCGCCGTCATGGTGATAATGGTCTCGCGCTACAACGTAAAACACCGAAATTACATGGCTTCGTGTATCCGCGACACCTGTTTCTCTCTTTTTTTTTCTTCTTCCCGTCGCACGCGCTGCAAGACGCGCTCCCTCTCTTTTTTTTTACACTCAGCAGTCCCTTCTTTTATACCCCACTCTCTGCTCGAAAGAGTTAGTAACAGGGTTACGTAAGGCGCAGTAGAAGCGCGAGCGAGTTATTTATGTGATTTTAGAGGTTTTCTTCGGGTCAATCCGTTTATACTATAACGGCACGCACGGCCCTGTGCAGCTCTATCTCTCACACATATATATATATATACGTATATACGCGCGAAAACACACACCCACGCACGTGAGCTTTTTTCTACGACCCTTTGTGCAATCACCGATCGCAAGAGAGAGAGAGAAGCTACGTAGGCATTTGTATGCGAGTGACGCGTGTACGCGCGAAGAAGGCTAATTCAGAGAGAGAGAGAGAGGGGGGGAGAGCAAGCACTGATTCTTTTGAGTACGCGCCGCGAGCTTTGAGCTTTGTTATGTGCGAGGGGAACGAGAACGCGCGTGCGAGCTTTTTTTTCACTTGGTCGAGGGTGATGCGCTTAATTAGCTCTGCGGAATAACTGCTGTTTGCTGATTTGGGGATGAGGGTCATTTTTGATTTCAATATTTCAATTTCGACTAATATTTTTTATCAATTTTCTGGAAGATAACGTAGATGAATATATTGCGAGCGGGAGTTTAATTTAGATTTAATGTCGAAGCGTGTCACCAAAAAATATAGTGTGACTCGTGTAAAAAATACAGCTTGCATCAATAAATGTATTATCTATAAACCCCACGTGGAGAACAATTACACGTGCGGTAGTAATTGATAGCAAGATAAATAAGTATACCGAGAACGCGAGTAATTTCGACTTAATATATGTGTAAAAAATAATCTTTTTTCTTGTGTCACCAGTAAATACATTTCGTCAGTAAAAAAAGTTGCTTGGCTCGTGTCAAATGTATTAATAAATTCTATACACGTGGAGAACTATTACACGTGCGATAATATTAATAGAAGTATGCGCATGAGTTATATCGTTGAACATGTCAGTAAATTTTTCACGACTTTTCCACGCAATGTCTCTTAATATAAAAAGAAATGACCATTACTATAGTATAGAGTACATTCCAAGTGTTCGTAAAGTAAAAAACGTAAATTTGTCATTTAATATTAACATGCATAATTAAAAGCTAAGCAAACCATCCCCTTCCTATAAGACAATTACAGACATGTATACCTCGAGCCAGAAACTTTGAAGATCGCTCGTTAATTGATACGCGTACATAACGTCGTCACTCGCAACATACACACAAGTTTACTCTCTCTCTCACTACTCGGTATCCTAAATGACGAAGCAGCAGTAGCAGCGGCTGCTGTTACCACCGCGGAACGGGTACAACGTAAATTACCAGCGACTGAGGAGATTTCTGCGTGATAACGAACGGATTATCACGCGCTCGCTCGGAAGCGCGACACGTGGATAATTCCTGAGAGGGATAGGCAAAAAGAAAAAAAAACGCGAGGATTCGCCGAACTATCGAGCGATGCGCGCGGAAAAACCAGATTTTTAACGCGGTAATTAAAATTAAGATTCAAAGTGCGTTCTATATGTATATACCTACCTGCTGGCGGAAAAGTGAATATGGCCGGTACTTTGACGCTGCATCTCCGTAACGTATAATTAGCGCGTGCGTTTTATGCAACGCTACAGCAGCAGCCAGCTCGCTTCTTGCGCGCCTTTTATTTTTCGTGTCTTCGGAGATTCTCGCGCGACTATTATACGCAGACTCTTTTTTTTCGAGTTTTTTTTTTGTCTTTTTTCTTTCGTCGCGAGAAGTCAGCAGAAACTTTGTTTCAACGTAACGACGGATCGTTCATTAGCTGCGAGTTTTTTTTTTACACAGCTGTGAATGTTTTATTAGCGAGGAATATTTTATCGGCGCAGATCTGATTTCTTCTTGCATAAATCCACGCACGCGCGCATGCTGTGTGATTATAGCGATTAGTTTGTTTTTTTGTGCGCTTGCGAAAAATTTTTTTTTCGCTTAAAGAGTTTGCGCTATACAATGTCACGATGTCTCGTTTTTGCTCTTCTCTCGCGACGTTTATTCCTATACACTTTTAACACTTTTTTTTTGCAAAATTGTAATAACCAGCACGTGTAACGTTGTAATATTGAATCTCTCTATATATAAACTGTGTCAATACATTGAGACGAGAGAGAAAAGTTTGTCATTACCGCGTCAAAAATGTGAGCCGATCGAAGTGTAGTCAGTTTTTAAAATTCAAACGTAACAGTTCATCCCTTCGAATGAGAGACAAGTTGAGAAACACTCGGTCAAAGTTCAGAACGGAATATAGATACTCTGCTATGCATATACACGCGTGTGTGTGAGCTACTAGATTCATCGCTGTGTTGAGTATAGTATAATGGAGCTCACTCGCTCGCGGTCTTGCTATACTCGACATGTATCTACGTACGCGCGTTCTGCCGATAACTTCTAAATCCCGCAATAATATACAACACGTCAGTTCTAGTATAGACAAACAGTTGACTAGTTCACAAGTGTGGTAAAGCAAAGTTGCCGCAAACACTTTGAAATTTATCCATCGACACGGTTTCGTTTGTTTCTTTTTCTTCAAATAAAACTGGTTTTAAACGTGCTCGCCAAGTCGATTTTATACATACAGCAAAGCTAGTGAAACGATGATCATACGTTCTCTCTTTTATTAATTGTAATAATGAACAGTATCTAGGAAGCTCATAACGGATCAAAAATACGACCTTCCAAACGAGCTAAACTGCACGACAAAGAGCTCTCGCAGCTTGAAACTGCCAGTTTCACACAGAAACTATAACCTCCGCAGCTCTCGTCGCCACACAAAGTATCAGCTTTACACACTTCGATTTCACACTTTTTCACGAGCGATCTCACACTAAAAAAAAAGCTTCTCTCTCACGAGGGGTTGCCTTCGACAAAAAGCCTTTGAGAGCTTCAGACACGCGCAACTCGCCGTCTCATCGGAAACGAGCGTAACTACTGATACGCACGACGGGAGCGTGAATAATCGGCCGCAGTGAGATGCTCGCAAAAAAGCCAGATACACGCTGCTTCACTATACGTATTGTGCGTACAAGGAGTCGTGCCGCTCTGTATTTGAGAAGAGGGATGTAATCGAACCGCAGCTTGTCGGTCGTGACGTAAATGATGACTTTTGAGTTGGTGTAGTCATTGTTAAGGGACTGTATTATTTTGGATCTTGAGAAGTTGATGGGTATAATTTTGATAAATCATATTTTAAATGCTTGAAACTCTCATTATTCCTACATTGTAGGTGAGACGATGAATTAATAATCGCGATCAGAGAAAAAAAGAATTGAAGAGCTTCATTTGCATCGAGGCACGTTACGAGTGAAATAAGCGGGTGAATTCATTAGTATTAATTAATGACTTTATAAAAGATTGTAAGTTGCGTGCGCGCAGAAGAAACATGATTTCCATCTCAATCGGTTTTCCATTCATCCGCACCATCACATTCCTCCACTTACATTATTCCAGTAATTTTGATCGTAATTAACGTTATCATAATCGATCAATGCGAGAAGGCTACATTTTATTACAAGCATTTAGTAAAAAAAGAACTTTTAAACTGACTATAGACTATAGCAAGATCGATGCATCGCGAGATTTCCTTACGCACACGGTCATTAATCAGACGCGACTTACACTTTCGAGTCGCGAAAACAACTGTTAGTATAACTGGGACGAAGATCGTAATAAGTACACTTTACACTTCTCGAACGAGGCGAGAAGAGGGAGTAGACGACGAAGAACAAGAAGGTTAGGTGTGGAGAGAAGGGCATCACGTCGTGGTCGAAGAAAGGAAGCATTTGGAAACAATTCAAACGGTCTCTCTCAGCTGAATCCCGACAGCGCAGTTATAAGTGCGTCGACCCAGCGTTTATATACACATGCCCGACCTACGTGTATACTCACCTATATATATACACTATATATCGTTAAAGTTATGGCTTTGTAAAACGCTCGCTATACGCGCGTTTACGTACTACGAGGACCTCGTAAAAGGAAGCTTGCTGTCTCTCGTTTTCCCTTGGTCGCCGGCTTTTTTACGCCCTTCGCGTCGCCGCTTTTTTTTCACCCTCTCTCTTTCACTGCAGTGTTTACATCACTTCGCTACCGGATTTTAAAGTTTAGAGCCCACTCAATTGGTTGCTTTCATGGGAGCTTCAGCTCTGGAACTGGGATGCACTCGTTTCGTTGGTATTTGCGGATTTGCGTGCGCGCTCTTCTACCTATACTACACCCGGTGCAGAAGTTACGAGGTTGATTATTGCGCGAGCGTTAGCCGCACGTCGGCGAGAGGGTTATACGACAGGTTTTATCTTATACTACCTGTCGTCGTCGTACTTTACTTTTTAGATGATGTATTGGGAAGGATGACGTGCAGATGTAATTGAATTCGGATTCGATCCGCGTATAGTGTGTATACTATATTTTGTTGGAAATTATCGTAATACTTTGATTTCTACAAACTTTGATAACTCGATTTCTAAAGTTTTCCAATTACAGACGCGGATTCAAGTTGTAAAAAGAATCATTCCGTCCATGCCCTTCGGTAGCAATCTATAGAGCCGAAAAAAAGGTGTAAAAACAGAAAATCCAGATACCACAGTCCATCAACATGATTTTGAGACAATCGAGACAATAAACCCATTAAGTCGCGCTCGCGCGCACGTCCCTTTTATTTCCGCATCTATACAGTCCTCTCTCTCTCTCTCTCTCCTTCACCTCCGCTTTCCCATATTCTATCGGTTTTCCCTTTGTTCCACAGCCCACAAATACACATATATACGCAGCAAGACACACGCATTTCTCCGGCTCGTTAGTTTTCGCCCGTCGCTGCACCTCCGCGCGTTCCCTTTTTTTTCCCCCGCGCGCGGATAAGGTCGTCGTACTTGGGGATTTTTAGCGTCGGTTTCCGACGACGACGCCGGCGACAAGAGAAAGAGCGAAAAAAAAGAGTATATAAGAGACGTGTCCACACACATACACCTACAACCGTCGCGTCGTTAGTCGACGACGCTCTTAACGACACGACCGGGTCTTCGCCCCCACCCACACTTGCGCGCACGCAAAACGAACGGAACGTATATATACTTGCGCTGTACGTGGAGAGAAACGAAATAATGTGCGCTAGGCGGAGAAACAAAGCCTGTTCGAGGACCGAAAGTCGACGAGGTGAATTACGACGCGGTACTGCGCGCAAATCGTTGGGTGAGCTTTTGTGACGTGAGTCGATGGGACGGGATCTCCGACGGAATGAGTAATAAGGTGATGATCGAGTAGGATATTAAATTTGTTTAGTAGGGAGGATTATGGTTTTTACTTATTGAGACTGTCGAGAGGGATTCTGTGTATGTATTACGTAATAATACTTGCTGATATATATTGATCAAATACTTCTGGGAACGGGAACTGAAGAAATATAAATAATATATATTCCTGTTCTCAATAAATACACGTATTTGTGCGTCGCGTATAGCGAAACGTATAATTCAAAGTTGTTTCAAACTGTTCAAGACCTATACCTTCTGAATCATTAATTTTGTTAATTGAGTCGTACACATATTACTTATCTTTTGCTAAACAATATTTTCTTAAAAAGAAATATGTTTTTGGCAGTCTGACAAAAGCATGGCATATATAGCCTATTTCGAGACCGTCCCTCGAGTATAAGTGAAAAAAAGAGATATTTTTATCTCTTACTTCTTATCTAGCAAGCTTTTCACGTACTTCGGATGCTTTTATATGGGCTTCTTTATAACTAAAGTCGGGTGTCTCTGTCCCAACAGTTTATATATAGCTAAGGGCTCAGTATTTTTCTGATTCTGTATACTAAAAAAAAATGAATAGAACCGCGAATTTTATTTCGGCTATGGTATTGACAGTGTAATATCAAATTGCGTTTTATTTACGTAAAAATCCCAATGACTTTTAATTGTTAAAACAAATAAAAGCCTATATCAACGCCTTATTATGATTCTAAAAAATTCACAATTTCAACACGTTGCGTTCTCACCAAAAACATATCTGAAAACAATCAAAGCCACGTTACACCAGCAATAAAAGTAATCGGCTAATGGTCTAAATCCAGTTTGTCAAAACTCGCGCAACTTTTTCCCCGTCGCTCGTGCGCAAACTTATGATACTCCGGTCGAAAGCTGTTCTCTCTCCTTTTCAAAGTGTCAGTTTAGCAGACTAATGCGTCGCCCGCTAACTTTCGCCCCGGCAAGCCGCCTTCGCCGTCGGAGAAGTTGTCCGGCGCGCGTCAGCCGGCAATAAAAGGTCCTTCCGGTCGACGAAGGACGTCGGGGGGCGAGGAAAAACTGCTGCGGCGCGATAAAAACGCATTTAAGAAAAATCGTCCCGCAAATCCGAGAATATACCCGCGGTGGAATGGGAAGAAAGGAAAAAGTTCGATTTCAAGTTGCTAAGAAGAAAAAAGAAGACTCGAGAGAGAGAGTATAGATGAGCTACTCTCGCGGCGACTTTTAATCGCGCCGGCATCGGTTTTAATATACGATATATATAAAAAACGAGGAAAAAACTGAGAGCCGCAGTATATACAAAGGGCGCGGGAAAAAAAAGAACGCGCCGAGTGTATATACAGCCGAAGAGATACACGCGCCGATTTCGCCGGACGGATAAAAATAACGATTTTCGACATACGTGTGTATATATCCGTAAAGCCTCTCGCGTATATGGTCCAATAAAGAGGCAAACATCGGAGCTTTTTCTCTGTTTTGTTTTTGTTTTTTTTTTCGGCGTTGTTTTTCCTCTATCTCTCGGGGGAGAGGGAGGCTTTTAATTGAAAAATCACAGCGCAAGCGAGCGGAATAACTTTTCGGCGATCGCGAGAGCGAGTAGCTATATAGAGGGCAAAAGCAATCGGTCGGGACGCTTCGATGAACCGACGCCCGATGGCCGCGTGATTGGCGCTTCAATTGAATGTGAAAATGAAGACTTTGCCGCTCGCTCTTTTTTTCCAACTCTCCGCGGTGTCTGATTTACTGAAAAAAAAAACTGTCGGATCTGAAACTCCCTGATGCGATCGGCTGTTAATCGAATGTGGACAAGGAGGAATTTCGATTTAATGCGAAATTCCAGTTTAAATGAGATTCGCGTATTGTCTCGTCGTTCATTTTTTTTCTCCTCTTGATGGGTATTGTTATTTCGGTCTATAATGGAGATCTGTCCAGTCTGAGTGCAACCGGATCGAAATAAAAGTTCTTTTATAATATTCACCGGTTAATCAACTGTAGTAGCGTTCAGTAGATAGAGCGTGAGATTATTTTAATTCAGCGTGATCTTATATTTTTACTATAACTTAATGTACTCTATTGATTTTACATCTCTGACTATGTATATTATCGTCGACACATGTGACCGACAATAATCATATTGTATGAATCTGATGTGACTTGCTCTATATATGTGACTCTGCATACTTTTTGGAACTTGCCAAAATAAATTACAATACAATACAATTAATGCCAAGCAATTAAGACAACGACGATCAATCTATCTCCATAGCCTGCAGCATTCAAAATCGCGTATATAATAATTTCCAAAGTATATCTCATATATCATTAAAATCCTCAAAAGATCCATCACCCACATCTGTCAGTCGCGAAAACCAATTCGAAAATACGGATCAGTCAGTACACACACTGCATTGCGCTCGCGCGCGTGAAGAATGCAAAATAATTGTTTTCCGGCTATACCATCGAGCATTACACATAGGTATAGCTATATACACCACGATCGTTTTCCACCTCGTCTGCAGTATATAGCGGTGCTGTACCGGCGCTCGTGCCAGGATCCGCGCGCTTTCCGCGATTTGACGCGTAACGACCATTAAACGCGCTCTATACGTGCGCTATGCGTATGTGCGTAAGCGCGTCGAGAGGAAGGGGGCGACCTTCACGTCAAACGTCTGTGCGCGCGCCGTGCAGTGCCGTACCGAGCGGTTCCCTAGTGGATGATGCATCTATATTATATATTATACTCTCTCTGTCATGATGTGCGAGAAAGCAGATGAGCCGATTTGTCGCTGGGCTAATTTAATTAGGTATATTGATGAGGTGAAGTGTGTGTGTGTATACTGATGATATGGCTCGTTCGAGCTGAGACGAAGATAATATTTATAATTTGATTATTTGAGACATAAAATTGTATGGAAAATATTGCACCGTTGCTTCGTCAACTTTACGGTGAATCGAAAAAAAGACGCATCGCGTAATAAAAAAAAAAGGGAAAAAAACTCAAAAAGTGTGCAACTGCATCAGGGATTACGTAAACTTTTTATTTTTTTGCATGCCGTCATCGCCGCTCGCGCGCAGCGCGGCGACATCCTATTTCCATTCATTGTTAATACCAACACATCGTTAAACATTTACAAAACTTGCTCCTTTGCCAGCAGCCAATTTACCCTAAATTTAGCCTTAACAAATCGATGAAGAAAAAAATGTTTAAAATAAAATCTCACCGGAACAAACAGCGCACACGATAACGTATAATACAAGAGACGACGTCCACCCGGCAAACGACACGAGGAGAAAAAAAAAGACAGCCAGTAGCTCGAGACAGCGCGTCGCAGCGGGAGAGAGAGAGAGAGTAAAAAAAAATTGCCTCCGAACTACACGTGTACACTCACACATGCATGCAGTCGCGCATATATGCTAATATCTGCTGGCAGCGCCGCGCTGCCGGCGGCGCACGTGTGAAGAAACCGCGGCGCTCATGCACATATACACAAGACGAAAGCGCGCATGCACCAGGCAGCTGTGCTACTGCTGATGCTCCGGCGGACAGTCGTCGTCGTCGTCGTCGACTTTTCTCCGTCTCGCTCTCTTTCTCTCTCTTTCTAGTGTATGTGTGTAGACGTGAATGCTTATATTATGTGTTATAGTATTTTCCTGCGAGAGAGAGATGGGGAAATTCTGACACATGCGCTCGCTTTTCAGACGACAGATCCAGCGCTTGTTTTTCCGACGGTTTTTGAGTGGACCGGAGCTTTTTGGGTTGTGACGCGTGAGTTTTGGCGAGAATTGGATGAAATTTCGCGTTTTGTTATATATGTTGCACGAATGAGTGGAATTTACTCATTTTTTATTGTTGATTTATTAATGTGTTATATCTTGGGTAGACTGTCAGTAGAGATTGTTGTTGTTCAGAGGGTGTCACACGAACTAATTATTGATCCGCATAAATTATAAGGCGATGACAGACTCATTTGATAATATAATATCAACAATATTTATACGTGTTTCATTTTTGAAAAATATGTAAAACAGTGTGGATAGACCATTTCTGATTCGTTTGAAAAGAGCGATAGCAGTGGCGGTGCAAGGATTCATTTCCTATTTACAGTAATTAGTCTGTATCAGCCGACGAGTTCAGTGAAATTGAAGTTATTTTTAAATGCTATCGCACTATTATTAATCGTTATTGCAGCGATGCGAGATTCGCTGTAATACTTTCCGCGAGATAAGCTCGAGATAATGCGTGTATAAAAAGAATTATTCAGTGAACGCGAGCTATCTACGCTTGCCGCCTAAGTTCAATGCGTTCGCTCGTAACACCTAATAAAACTGTGATTGAACTTTATTGTTCGACGGATAAAAAGCGCATAATTTACTTTCAGTGTTATCCATCCTACAACACGTTCGTATATAGCAATTCTTTCATGAAACGCAGCGAAAACGTGTATGTGCATGTATATTAAAAATAAAAAATATAAAGTAACATCTCACCTGTAATCTTCTCAAAACCATACACTCGACGAGAGTAAGCCGAAGAAAAGCTCCAAGATTCACTTCGTTGACGTCCAAACTTCTCATCCTCGGATCTTAAAAATGACAATTCAACGGAAAAATCAGCACTTGTCGTCTCGAACAAAGACAATCATGGTCAAGAAGCAGTAGCAGTATGAGTATATAAAAGTGTCAGGGAGACAGGAGAAAGGATCGAGCTTGCGCGCAAGCTCGACCGCTTCCCCGTATATAGAAGAGAAAGAAAAGTGAGTGAAAGACAGAGAGAGAGGAGGGAAAAGACGCAGAATTCCAAAGTCATTTGGGAGAGGAGAATTTTGGCGCGCGAAAATACAAGAGAGCTGTGCTCTCGTGGTAGTAGTATAGGAAAAGGCGGAATTGCGTGCATCGAGTCGACTGCCAAAATGCGCGAGCGCGTGGACAAGGTCACGCGCGCGAGCTTTAGAAATTCATATTTACGAATACGCTCGCTCTTTCTCCCACGCGCTAGAATAGCTTCTCTCTCTCTTCCACCTACGAGATCTATGATATCTCGACGCGCGCTATTGATTTGCGAAAAACCGAGTCGTCCCGATCAGCTGTTACTTCGCGGGAGTCGCGCGCTTTTTCATTGCTAATGGAAATTTAATGCAGCTTTTTAAGAGAAAATTTATTCGTACGTTGCAGTTATAGCTGCGATGCGAAATTTTTTACAGATTATTCTCTACTTTAGTAGTATTAAAATATATATAAGCAGTATCGGCAGAAATTCATATATACGCATTCTATTATTTATTGCAGCTTGATTCGATTACCTTTAACACGTATGTCGTATACTTTCGTTAAATGTGTATTTAAGTACTAATTATTGCATAGCAATCGTTAACTCGTACATTTACAATGAACGTATACATTTATTATTTATTTTACTTAACTCGAATAGTTTAATTCTAAAATTCATGGTTTATATACAAACAAATGCTGATTTAGAAGTTTGTTGCAACGAAATATTATTTACCAAAGATAAATTTGCGAATCTTCTTTGTGAGCATAGCGCAAAGCTTCTAACAGCCACCGAGCGTTGCCTTTTCTTTTTTAAACTCGTTAACTAAAGTGCCGCAACATTTTTCACTTCTTTTTAGCGGACTACACGCTGCTGTCTTTGCATCACTTGGCACACGCATTTCCGTGAAAAAAGAAAATCAAAGTAAAACAAAGTGAATCACGCAAAAGTAAACGCGCACGTCGCCCCCGCTGAAGGTAAAATATTGCCAGCTGTTTGCTAACACGGACACCTTGTTTTTGTTTCTATCGCGCATCCTTTTGTTAAGTATCCCGTCAAAATTCCGTTATTATATTAAAAACATTAAACGAAGAATGAATAATTTGAAGAATCACTTTTTGAGTTGAAGGCGACGTTATTTTCAATTTTTTTTCGCGTTGATAAGTGCACAATTTTAAGTAGTAACAGCCAAAATTGTCTAATTTTACAGTATACCGCAAGATATTTTTTATCCAAACATTCCTTATGCTACGAGAATACTACGTTAAATGGCAATCCGAACGTTTATAGCAACAAAAAGTTTCTGCCGATCGTTTCGTGAAAATGTATATTACGCAATATATTGAAATTACTTCGCTGTATACTGTATATACTCTTACCGTCACAGATCGACAAAGAAATCCAGTCTACGAAACACCATTAAAATAAAATCTGAATTATTCAAAATATCGTTACTAGAGCAGTCGAAGCATCTAACTAATTCACTGCCTCCGGCACTGTATACTGCGTATATATATAATAATATACAATCCAACTCGAGAGTATCACACAATTTTTCACAACAAATGTCACAACAGTCACTGCAACTCGACGAACAAATAGCTAAATAACAGGCGATATTTGAAACTCCATATCGATTTTTTTTTTGCAAAATCCGAATAGTCAAATATCGCAGTCCGTCGCGCCAAAAAAAGAAGCTTCGCGACACAACGCGCATGCATAGAGCATCAAAAGCTCTCGGAAGAGGAGGGGGGCTCCTCTTTGTCCGTCACTGATTTTCACGTGTTTCGGTGCGTGACGCGCGTGCTGCAGCAGCAGCTGTCAAAAATTATCGACGTCTCTCACACGCGCGCTTGCATACATAGACCGACGTCGCATAAAAATCAGAAGGAAAAGAGAGAGAGAGAGATATTGAGAAAGAGGAAGAGATGTCGCGCACTTTGTCGAAAAGAAACGCGGGGAGAGAGAGAGCCTCGACCTTGGTTCGTGTCTGTCAACTGCACCGCTGCACAAGTAATTATGTCGGCGCACTCGTGTCTCTGTTGTCACTGTGTTTTCCAAAAAAAGTGAAAAATTGCGTGTATCACACACTCAGCAACAACAATAATCTGCCATCAGTCCCACTATATATATAAATTAGTCTTCCACATATAGCGCGCGCACTCGGCGAATGTATAATTTCCGCAGCCGCATCAGAGAGACAGAGAGATAGAAAGAGAGAGAGAGAGAGAAAACAGTCGTCCTCGTAGATCACAGCGCAATCGTGCTCTTGTACGAAAATGACATTGTCAATTTTCGCGAGCTGCGAGCGCTTTAAAAATAGAGCGCCACTGGTGCACTTTATGCCGCGGCCAAGTCTCTCTCTCTCTCTCTCTCTCTTTCTGTTTCGGTCTTCCTTGATATCGCACGCGTAGTAGTAGCAGCAGCAGCAGCAGCAGCAGCAGAACACTTGTCACAATGCAACGAAAGCTTATAGGATGAGGGAGGGATGGTATCGTGGAAATGAGCGAAGAAACAATGAGAGCTGTCGTTGTGTTTACCTTGCTACATGTAAAACGAATGGTTTTAGGAGAGCCCGGCTGGAATAGTGATGGTGAGGGGGCCGTGGTGCTGGTCACACGCAGACTGATCGAGATAGACACACGACAGTTGTAAAATAGAGAGCAGTAGTATATAATATATATATAGTCTCGCGCGCGCGCGCGTGTATATATATACAGTCCGAGTGTCACAGAGAGAGCAGCAGGCGACTATATGTTATGCAGCAGCCGCCTCTCGACAGGACAGACAGAGAGAGAAAGATATATATATAGAGCGAGTGCGAGCTGCGCGGCGTCTCTGCAGCGCGCTGCAACAACACTACTCGGCTGCTCAACACACTGCAACGGACTCGGCACTCTCTCGGAGTTAAAAGGCGCGCGCGGATGGGGGTGCTGCCGCCGCCGCCGCGCCGCCGCCGTAGTAGCCTGTCTCTCTCCCTCTACCAAGAGAGAGAGAGAGAGAGCGCGCGCGCGAAAGAGAGGAGGAGAGTTGGATAGATAGAGATAGATAGATAGAGAAGAGCGTGTTTGGTGTATGTGTATGTGTGTGAGGTAAAGGCTCGCCTCGAACCGGCCCACAGTGACGTCGCCGGCCTACTGTCGGAGCAGAGAGCCAGGCACAGCAGCTCTCCTCGGCCCCGCGGTCAACTAACCTACCGTGCGCGGCCGAACTTTACCGAGCGGGCGAATCAATCGGCTCGGCGCGCGGCGGCTATAGCAGCGCCGACGCCGCTCTCTTACTGCTGCGCCGCCGCCGCCGAACGCACGCCGCCCGCCCGCTCGCTCGCTCTTGTACTCGCGCATTTCCCATCACGCACTTGCACACGAGCCAGAGCGACGAGCGGACTATAAGTATGCATCCGTGCATATATATATATGTATATAGGTATATACGTACGTAGCCGGTCTAGCTGTTCGTGCCAAGCTTGAGGAGCTTGCGACTTGCGCTTCTATACTGGGGGATAATGAGTGCGCTATTGGCAAGGCAATTTTTTTTTTCCTCGTGTGTATATATAATCGTGCTAATGTGTTTATTTACTTTGGACGTTCGACTTTGTCGACTTGAGCGAATAAATGTTAAATGAGAAAGAGATCAATTTCGTTATCGAGGGTCAGGTGCGAAATGATCGCACGCGCGGCTCTCGGCGAAAAACATATTATATGCATCGCCAGAGACGTGCATCAGTACGCAAGCGCTAGACAGAGAAGGGCGCACGAGGAGTCGTATTTACCGGAGTAGGGGAAGATCGAGAAGAGAAACTCGCGGAGCGCGGGAAGATCGCGGGGTAAAAGAAAAATTCGATGCTGATGCGTATGCGAACTAGAGATCCACAAAGGTTGAAGTGTGCGGCTGTTTGCTCGATGATGTAACGATTTTAATCAATTTTGTGCTTTTTTTGTCCTCGAGTATAACATCTGTTTTGAGGGAAATGTTTTTACGAATATTCTTGCTGGGTCGGTAGAACGAGTCTAGAAAAAAAGTATTGAACCGGGAAATGCACAAGTAGATACAGTCAGGTACGGTCAGACGTCGATTCTCGTTGATTTTCTTTTTTTTTTGTTTGATATTCCAACACAGAAACAGCACAAAACGCCGTTCTAAAATCCACGTGCCCATCAATTTCGAATATTTCCCTTTGGAATAGAAAAACGAAGACGTCCTTTATTAAAAACGAACTTTCCAAGCTGTCTGCCACCAAAAGTGTATATATAGTAAACAGACGGTCCAGCGCGTTCGAACCAAAGTCCAATAACGACACCTACACTATACGCTCCTATCGCTCATCTCTCTTCTATATAGTCTCTCCTCCTCTTCTACACCAAAGCCGTCGGCATCGGACAAAGACGACGTCGACGAGGAGCTCAGCTGCATATAGAAGCTCGGCTGCGCACGGAAAGGTCGCTCGCGCGCTAGGCTAACTCACTGCCTAAGAGAGAGAGAGAGAGAGAGAAAGAGAGAGGGGGAATAGGCGACTCGAGTGAGCCTGCGCGAAAACTGCAGGCGAGACCGAGACGAGACGATGCGTGGAGTTCCTTCTCTCCCTCTTTCCGTGCGCGCGTGCATCCGACGTGGGAGGGGAGCTTGCGGAGAAAGAGAGAGAGAGGGGGGAGAGATGGACGCACAGACGTGCGAAGCGTGAGAATGAACGGCGAGAGGAGGGGGAGGATGAGGAGAGGCGCCTGGTGGACCGGAAAAAAAGCGCGCGGCGGGGGAGAGAAGGCAGCGGCGGCTGATTCCGTGATTCGAAAATGTGCGCGTGCTGCTTGCAAAAGGACGACGAGCGGGCGAGAATTATTATTTTTGCGCGCGCATGCGCTGTGATTTGTGTGACGTTTATGAAGCCTATTTTTTTCGTGGAATGTATTTGAACGATTCTATAGAGAGGATTAATTTATATTTTTACGAGCTCGGTGTGTGTCTTGAGTGAGTGGAGTGGAATTTTGGGGTGGAGATTTCGAATTTCTTGGAAAGCTGCGATCGTAAATATGCGCGGAGAGTTAATATTTGTATATGAAACGTGTCTTATCAGATCCTGGCTGTTACTACTTATTTTTGACTGTCGCCCTCTCGCTGACGACACGCGCGTCATTTGCTTTATCTATCAGACATTTCTGATTCTCAACGAGACTGCTGATTAGATACAGCCGTGTATTTTTGTAATTCCTTATCATTCGCTGCAACAAATTTTCAGACGCCAATCGGAATTGTTTATTTATAATCACGATACACACACAAACACATACTGATGATATGTCATAAAATTAACCAAATGTTTTCGCAGGCGCGAAGAATCGACTCTCCATAGCTCTGCAATCTATAATCCACAAACGGGTTGCATAATAAACGACTTGTATATATACATACATACAGCACACCGGCTCAAAGTCATTACACGCGCTCAGCGTTCTCTTCAACCGATAAAGCAATAATGGATATCTTAAACGGCATAAATCGCTTTTACGATTCGAGTGATATCATCGGCTGAGCCTCTCTCGCGTTTTTTGATGCACAGCTCTGAGCGCCAATAAGATCTTCCCGAACGATTGCCGACACCCTCGCTGCCAATGCTGCTGCTCTTGTTTGCAAAAAGAAAGGCTCGCGAGAAAATGATCCGCAAAGGAGGAGCCGCCGTCGTCGATAAGAGCCTCGTTATAAGTTCGGCGTAGCCGCACATGTATACATTATACACAAGTACAGTGAGAAAGAGAGAGAGAGAGAGTATAGAACAACGAGCGCCGGGTACGTATAAATACCGCACGCGCGACTCCCACACAAGCTGGTCGAAATATATATACATAAGTTCCGTGAGCTCTCGCGGACTCGTGCAGTTTTACAATGTCATTCGCAGCTTATATATCGTGTGTGCGTAGGTGCACGCGCGCTCTTGTGGCTCCAGAAGTATTATAGCTCGGCCGCACGTGCGCCCGCGCAAGCTCGAGAAAAAGGGACGTGTTTATCGAGTTGAGTAAAAACTTATACATTTTCAGGCTGAAATTATACAGAAGCGGATAGCTCGTCGACTGAATACATACACCTATATCGCGATGGGTTTGACTCGATTAGCCTGTTTATTAACTTATAACCTATCGCGATTTAAATATGCCGTATCACACATGACAAACAGATCGTTTGCGCACACATAAGATAATGCCAAGAGTGCAGCAAAACGTATAATATATAATACACCTATATAATGTACCCACGTGCTGTCCGGTGAAAACGTTATATTATTCCCGAAGATTCTCCGGTATATAGACACACACACATACACGCAGAGACAAAAGATAGAGCATTAAACACACTCCGACAGAATATTTTCGCGCGCGAGCTGTATATATACGTATAGCTATAGAGATTCTTAGGTAACGCGAATTGCGCCCGGCTCGCAAGCTAGGCTATATATCCGTGATTCTCGTAGATAGACGCACGCGCGTAATTTACGCTCGCAATTGCCGGCCTGTGCACGCGCTGCTCTATCGCGATTGTTGCCGAGGCGCAAGTGTGTGTATATGTATATATATATATGCGACGGATGGGATATATAGTCGAGGAGCCGCGCGTGTCGGCGAACACGTGCTGCTGCTGCTGGTATGGCACACGCACTGACGGCGAGTGAGAGAGAAGCTGTGCGCGAGTGCGATTATTTCGCGGATGGGTCGCGATCGACTGAGGGCGACGGAATTGTAGGTATTATAGCTGCGGGGAATGGGTGAAAATTAAGGGTGTGGAACTTGCGGTGCTTTGAGTTTGATGGGGAAGGAGGAGGGAAGGTACTTTAGGAGAGATTTTTTGTATTTTGAGGTGAGATTATTGCGAGTTTGTTATTGGTTTCGTTTGCAATGTATATAAGGGATAGTGGCGGATTTTGATTCGTGAGTTAGTGTACTAGATGTAATAAAAACTAATTTTAGAAACATTTTTGTGCAATTTTACGAGCTACCGCTGTAGTTTACGACAAACTTTTATGGTAATAGCTTCTTACTGCGCGTGCGGCGGTGAGAAACGTTTCTATTATATTAAATGTAATATGAATGCATTGCAAACTGGTATATTAATAATAAGCAGATCTTAATTTATACCCAATGAATTGAAAGGATAGATACCGTTCAAATTGTTGAAATTCATAATCTTCATTTTATTCTTTAGCTATTTGGGAATTTAAAGAAATATTATACATAATAAAAAATTGTCTTTGATTAAATTCCAGACGACTTTTTCAAATAAAATTTGTACCTGAGGATATTTAAGATATCTATCAAAATTAAACTTTCATTCTTCAATAATTTAAGGTGTCCCCTCAAAAATAAAGTTGCATTACAAGATAATGTATACAGATAATCTAATAAGTAGAAAAAGGACGTGCTCGGGGTCAGACGATGTAGATTCATGATTTATTTCAAAAAATGAAATATTCTTTTCTGAACTCACAATATCAAAAATAACCATCAAAGTTGTTAAAGAGTGTTGTTAAATAAATATGCAGCTTTTCTCCTCCACAAAACTTACGACTATTTTTCGTCCACAGAGTCATCCGCACGTGCATAAGCTCAAACGAGCTCGACCGCAGAGTCACATCCGCAAAACTACACACACACACACACACACATACGCCAAGCTCCTCTATTTTTCCAGCTATATACTCTTCGCGTGCCTCGCGCTAATTTACGCAGAGAGCCGAGCGGCGCGTTGAAAATATATATGAACACAGAGAGCGGATCGCTGCTATCGTGTGTCGCAGCGATGCGTTCTTAGGTAACGCGAGCGTGCATCTGCGCGCACTGTAATACGTGTAACGCGCAGTGCGTTACGTGAGCGGAACCAAGATCGAGCGTACTGATCCGCGGGCCGAGTCAATTGTTGCCTCTTTTTTTTTTTGTCGTCGTCGTTAATATGCTGCCGGACTTGAGAGACGGGTTTGAATATAGCAGTATACCTCCGTAAGAAGACTTCTCGTTGAAGGAATCGATTCGACGAAATACACTGGATAAAATTAGATCGTAATCTATATAGTCAGGAGAAAGAAACTTTGAGTATACAGAATCCGGTCAGTCGAGGTGGAAAATTTGCGTCGCAACTTTTTTTTATATTCTCCCTCCAAAGCACTGCACTCCTCGTGCGAGCGCAACTTCATAATGCGAGAGAGAGAGAGAGCCGTCCTTGTGCAACGCGCGCGAGCGAGCCCGTTGTTTGTCATCTTTACGAGCGGCGCGGGTGTAAAACACGCTAGACGAATCGAGAGACACGCGCTACTGTTGTATATAGAGCCGCAGTAGCGCATAATGTCACTGTGTGTTTGCACACGCTTTTCTTCAAGCTCGCGCTTCTTCTTCGTTTTTTTTTATTTGTCACGCCACTTCCGCTTTGGGGTTGCGATTCAGTGGTTATGGTCGAGTATTATGGTTTTTGTTGGATTGGGATATAAGGAGATTTGATCGATGTTTCGACTTTTATGCGTTAGTATAATAAAAGCGAATAATAATGAGGTTTCGTATAGTATATACGTATACTTGAGAGAAAAAAAACAGAGAGTTTCGTGAAAAATACGCAATTCTCGGTGTGACTAACGTAAGATTTTGATTAATGAGAAAATAAATATAAGGATAGTGGCTTTTATCATGTTTACATTTTCAGCTCTTGTTTTGAACGCATTATTTTGAGAGAACGTTTAAAGATATATATAAAGCGGCTCAGGTTAGCAGTGCCTTTCCGAAAATAGAATTTAAGCTAATTTTTTGCTATTATACGAGTGGGAAGAATACAGTTAAGCGATAGCACTGCGAGTAAATAATCGATATGATTATGAGGAACGAATTTTCAAGCTGATCCGTCTGAAAATATTTTCAAAAAAGTATAATATTTATAACTGTCTTATCGCTAATCGACTTTCTAAAGTTCGTTTTTAAAATCAAGTATATCTCGGTATCTTTAAACTCGTGATGCCTGAATGTCTTAGTCAATTTGCTTGCAATCTCATGACGTCACTGTAAATACACGAAAAATATTCTGTACATGACGACGATCGCTAGCCAACGAAACTTGTATATAATACAAAATACACCCAAAAAGCCTATACCTCCAAATTTTCAGTGACCACACTCAGCCGGTCTTATTACCCTTTAAAAAATTCACAGCCTCAAAAGATGAGACTCTCCATCGCCAAGCCTTTCCCTGCAAACACATCAGGGTTCTCTCAGATCCACGAAAAACTACTCGAGAAAACGAGCGCGAGCATAGCACACACACACACACACACACATCGGCCTAATCGAACTGCCAATAACGGCGTGTGTGCGCGTATATATACGTGCGCTGCTACCTTATACCACTGAATGTTTTAAGCTCGCTACTCTCGTGCAATGTCGATCGTCGAGTATATGTATAGGCTTCGCAACTGCACACGCAAATCGCATACCGTTTCAGCGGGATTATGTAAGCAATAAACCTTTGTCGCAAGAGTACGTTATATACTCTTTTCCTCGTTCCTTTACGATTCCTGCACAAATTTTTTTGTTTTATTGGCTTTGATTTTCTTTTTCGTTTGTGTTGTGGGGGTCCAGGGTGTTCCGATGCATGCACGACACACTCCCGAAATATTACATTCCGTTTAGTGTTATCTCTAGGATATAATTACCATATGTATCCGTTACTAATTTTAACTGCCGTGTAGATGGTAATAATCGTTGCAAAAAAATTATGGATGTCGGATAATAGCGAACTTATGATATCTTGCTCGTGGACTGAAGAGTCGAGTGAGAAAGGGATGATGGCGGAAAAATCCAATGAAAGTTGGGTGCCGCGTGGCAAAATACGCGTTTCCGAAATTTTCAGATAGAAAATAAGAAAAAAGAGTGGCAAAGTGTCAACATAAAACATAAGGAGAAAATTTGTATCGTGTCAGTAAAAAATTGCGCTCACAAGTAACCATACTGTACAACACTCCTTTGTGTCATTTTCAAGCTATTTCTCAGTGCTCATTACAATATATTAGAAGCGTACAATCCATCAGGAGGCAGACGGTTTTATATAAAATACGTCGACTGGCTATTTAATTGGACATTTGTTTTTTCCGATCGTTACTGAAACTTGTCTAGACAAGAAATAATAGTATTTTAAAGCGTATGATGATCTGGACATCTACAAGGAAAAATTCGAGCCGTTAAACTGTTGCAAAATATTATAGAATTGCGCAAGGGTGTTTACACCACAAAAAGAAAATCTTACTTTTGATCACCTTATCTAAAATTCGAAAATTCCAAAAGCGAGGGCGTTTACGAGTACTGCAATCACACGAGACGAATACTGCAACCAGACGATGTCAAAAAGCCCACTTAGCCCTTGGTGCTGCACACCTGATTTTTTGTAACACACGTATCGATTTTTGCATTTTTTTTTACATATTAAATGGGACTATGGAACTTTTTTCAGATGCATATTGTAAATGCAATGCGTTTTGTAAATGCAACAAATTTCAAATAAGGTGATCTGAAAGTAAGATTTCCTTTTTCTAGTGTATAATGATATTGCGTGCGTTCACAGCTTTCTTGAAAATATTCACTTCCTATTTGAGTGTAAAAGATGTAACCGCGTATTTTACACCTTGTCTTAATAGATAGAATTATGTTTATTCACGACTTAACTATAATAGCCACTTTTTTGTCCTGAAAAACGGTACTAAAGTGTCTTTATTCCCGCCTTAACTATTATAATAGCCACTTTTTTACCTGAAAAGTGGTGCTAAAGTAGCTTTTTATTCCCTCAAATATTTTTCCCGCATTTGACCGAGCCGAAGGCAAGGACATGATGCGCGTGGAGCTGGTGACTAGAGTGGGGGTAGGGAATAAATGTAGGCCTTTTCTCCCGGCTGGGTGGGGAAAAAGTACGTACTTTATGCTGAGGTATATTAACAAGTTTTTTTCTGTCGCAAAGCAAAAGACAAAAGTTTTAAAAATTTTAATAATTTTAATAATTAAAACTTTTGAATATTTTGAAAAATTTTGAAAATTTATTTAATTTAGTCTGAGTTTTTGAATCTTTATTTAATCAACAGTGAGTTGGTCCCACTTTTCAAGTTAACAAAGCGACTACACAATTAAGTCATGAATAAATGATGATTATTCCCTTGAGTGAAGGGTGATTACTACCCGCGGAAATAATTTACGACTTTACTTCTTTTTTGCATAATGTACTATTAATCGCTCATAATAATTATTTAAATGTGAATTCAAAAGGGGTAAATACAAAAATATACAATTTTCGCAGCAACAGTTAAGATGAAGGAGAACATGGAATCGAGGAAGTATAGACTTTTTTTCAGTAATGGCGTTTAAGTGAAAACGAAGCGATTAGCGTAAAGTTTCTGGCTCTGAAATGCAAATCACCAATTGTGATTCAGTGTATATCGCGGTAGGGAGCTATTAAAACTTTTCCTCCTTAGCGAGGACAACCGCGACCATCTGTGCGAGTGCTCTCTGCTCTTGGAGGGATTGCATGATTTTCAATCGATATCCAAAACTTTTTCCTGCAACTTTGGTTATTCATCGATTGATTTTTTTGCAAGTTTTATAATAGCGTCCTGATAAATCACTACTATTATTTTTTTTTCACAATTTCGAGACATGACGTTTTGCATGATAATTATGAATTTCGATAAAACGACGGACAGCAAGCATTCGACTATACGTCGCGTCATATATTCGCGAGCGTGTATACGTCGTGTTAATTAATTTGCATGTTGCATTGGCTAATTGCTGGGGGAAAAAATCAACGCATTTGGATTGTCACTAATTAATATGACATATCGACGCACACAAATGAGCAGTACTAAACTGGCGTAACACTGCTGACCTACTCTACTATTTTACATCGTGAAACCGATCATTAAAAGCGAACATCATTTTCTCTATAATTCCATGCAGCGTCTAGGTTAGATAAAATGTATCTTTAGCTATTGCCTATAGACTCTATTGGAATGCGCTTGCAGTGTGTATAGGCACAAACATTTTTTATTAAAAATTTTATTTAGCAAAAAAAGAAAAGTTAGATAACTATAAACTTATTAGAAAATCCTGAAGGTCGCATCGACCCCGAAACAATATCATCCGCGAGTGCGTATAATAAATATACACACAAAAGTCTACAGTCGTATATACGAGATCGTCAACCATCGCCGTTTCTCACTGCGCGACCTTTTTTCGCAGTCGATAAATCGTCTCCTTGAAAAATTGCCGTCGCCCGGCCGCCGATCTCGTGCAGTCTCTAGGGGGCGCCGCCGCCGCCACTGCCACCGTTACTGCAACGGGGAAAAACAAGACGATAAATCGATATGCTCCGACGCGCGAATCGCCGAAAACCTTTCAGGCGCTGGCGCACTCGGGGCGTTTTGGTAATGCGGTATATGATGTAAAAAGAAAGGAGAAGCGTTTGTTTTAACGATTTTTATACAGATTAGTATATTAATTTTAGAGATTTGAATATCGCACAAGATAATCTTGACTGAGTCATTGTCACGATTAAGCGGTAGATTAGTCTCAAACACACGTGACCAACTTTTTCTACTTAATTATCTTCTGAAAATTGTATTATCTGATGCTGTTGTTACTGTCATATAATTACTGATAAGATCGATGCAGAGGATATACTATACTGACGCTGATCAAAGTCCATTGAAAATGATAGCCGAGTTTTGAAAATTTTTAAATGTCAGCGTGTGCTACCGTAAAGACTATTTGAAGATTAGGGTGCCAGAAAATGATATAGAAAATTAATAAAATAAAATTATTTTTGTTATCAAATGTATTAATTTGTTCAAATAAAATCACGATACATAAAACATGTAAAGAATCTGCAGGACGATAAATTTACAGTATGATGTAAAACGCAGGCTGGCGACCTCAACGATAAACGTTTATTTTCAAAATAAAAATTTGAAATCCAAATTGGACTGATCACGTATTGCAAGGGATTCCGTTCACAATGAAAATTCAGTTAGCCAATGAAGCAACTTTAAACCAAAATACGAAGTCATTCTTATTTTAATCATTTGCAAAATTCGTTGGAGCTAATTCCTGTACTATAAGCCATTTTAAGAAGATAAAAATACCTAAGAAAACATACTTAAAAAATGTGTCTTCCTAAATCTTTTTTTGATGAATTCCTCACATACAGTCCACATCTCTAACAAAAAAAAAAAAAAAAAAAAAAAAAAAAAAAAAAAAAAAAAAAAAAAAAAAACACGCAAAGCGAACAATATATACACATCGTCTGTATACCCTTTATCGAGATATAATATATCGCTCGCGCTTGCGCGCGCAGTTCCTGCCAATTTCTCTATTTTTTGTTTTTCTCCCCCATACTATATATATATATACCTACTCCGCGCGCTCTTTTTCGCTCGGTGTACCGTGTGCCCAAGCGTCGGCGGTGGCAATGTGCGAAAGCGGCGCGCAACTCTCCGGCCGATTGGCCCGCGATCGTCCGCAATGAAAAAGCAATTTTACGGCGATTTTCACTTTTGCAATGCGCCGCCGATCGTCGAAACGCGCCGGCGAGTACGAGAGATCGAAAAAAGCTGCTGCTGCTGCTGCCCGACGGACGTCCCACGCGCCAAAAAGACAAAATAAACGCGAGAGAGAGTGAGATGGAAAAAGCTCTGTGCGTTTTCGCACGCTCGTATCTGTGTGTGTATATATATATATATATGTGAGTCTGATCGCAGGCCGCCAACGAGTCGCGCTGTAAACACGTAAATCATATCGGTCGGCAACGAGCGCTTATAAAATTATATTCGTCGGTATCTCCTAATTGGCCGAGCGAATGCACGTATAGGTATATATATAGACTGTATACGTATACAGAGGGCGAGCGAAGAGCGCGCTCTCGATAAGTAATTAATTATCGTACGAGGCCTGCTCTTTATCCTCCGACGGGTATTAATTTCGCGCTAACCGACATATAGCGAGCGGTGACGACTGTCAAAAAATTTCCTTTCTTCTCTCTTCCTGTAGCGGTTTAATGTGTTTATGGCGATCGCTTCGATTGGTTGTATATGCAAATCACTCGGTCTTTTTCGTTTTTCAACGAGCAATTTTGAAAATCGAGCTTAATTGCTGCTCGCTTATTACTGTGCGATCGTAATAATACCGAGAGCTGTATTTATACTTTCGATCGTTATCATCTATTCGGATCTCGCGACTGTATACACTCGATAATGATCCGTGATGAAAAGTCACGGAGAATAAGGTCATTCCAATTACTTTGAAAAAAAAAAAATAGTCGGGCATCAAGTATTCCGAAGCGAGCATACACTCAATTTTTCCTGCGACATTCCTTAAAACACCTCTCGGCGGCCGGCTCTCGAAAAAACAAATTCAGCGCATAGCTCGGCTAGGAAAGAAACAAATAAGTAAACGCGAACCCGATCCTGGGGGCAATAAATTATCGTTATCAGCGGCGTAGTTTGCAATTTCCTAGCGTTTCTCCTCAGCTATAGCTCCGGCTATACTATACGGGTATATAACGGATGAGAGAGAGAGAAAGAGAGAACGGATGGTTAATAGGCGTTCGGGGGATAGAGGGAGAGAAAGACGCGAAAGTGCAGCGAGTGAATTCGGGCCGCGCGCGCGCTGGATCAATCGTATATACAGCCCTTTCGTGCCCTCCAGCACGCAGACTTTCTCCACGTTCCTCCTCTTGGGCACTGTGTGTGTGTGTGTATGTAATATTACTTTTTTCGTACTTGCTTATAAGTATTCCACACATACACGCGCGCGTCTTCTTTCACGACTTCTTATCCCCGGCGCGTTCGTGTTTTTTCTTTCATTCCGCGCACTTTTCTTTCATTCGTGCTAGTAGTATATACTCCGGGAGCTAAGCCTCTTGTTCTTTCGAGGTCTTTTTTACGCTGCAGCCTCGCGCACGAGAGTAGCCGCGTACGTGATTTTGTCGCCTTCTTGCGGGGTCATTGTGTTTTTTGCGCCCTTTTTAGGTCAGAAAAATGTGTGCTCTTGGGCAGGTACTGCGACTTCTCTCTGGATGTACCTATATAGTAATCGGCTATGGTTTGTGTCTGGCTGATTCTTCGTTGTACGTGAAACTATTTTTAAAACACGAGACATCGCTTATTGACCGTCAGAAATAATAAGCGACGCGCCAATATACAGATAAGGCTGCGTTTGAAATAAAAAGCTCATGCAGAAAGTGAAGAGTATAGAAGCGAAAAAAGCATTTGACACATTTTTTTATCGGGCTGATGCAACTGACGCTCTTTACGCAGTGTCGTTAACTATAACGGAAGAAATAAATAACAAGCACCTATCTTTACGATATGAAATTCCGAGGTAAACAAACGTTCTTTATACAAGATTTAATTTACACAAGAATAACAAGTTTCAGCTATGGCGCGCGCGCAATTTTATCCGGCGATACGATTGTTACTCTCGGCTCGATGACGAACGTGTTGCTCTCGATTTTGGCACATTTTATCGAACCTCTATAATTAAAAGAGAAGAAAAAAATTACGTTGTTTTATACGGTTTCTCGCTGTACAGAGCCCGCGCGCGCACACACGTTCGAGTAATTCCAGAAGCGATAAATTTAACTCTCATCCTCGCGAACACGAATCCTGACCTTGTGGCCGCGTAGTCTCTCGTGATGTTATAGCCCGAGACTCGCGAACTTTTCCCCCGACGCGACGGTATAACTTGCGCGCCAGTATATATACCGCTAAAGTCGCGTATCAGCTATATAACACAACGTCAGCACGTGTGCAACGTCTTGGACTTATGCTTCGATGTCTTCGATTAATCGAAACGCATGTGTGTCTGTGTGTGTGTGGGTATAGATACATTGGCTCTTCGTTAGCGTACATAGAGATTTCTAGCCTGAGGAGAGAACGTTGCTATGCGTATAATATATAATAAGTGAGCTACTACGACGGAATCTTTGTGTCTGCTAGTTTGCGCTCTATTTTTATATACAGTCGCGCGACGTTCTTGTTGTTGCTGATAGACAATGTGTCATAAACGTATTTGCGTGTATTTTTAGAGAGAGAAGTGTAGAGGCTATCAATCAGTACTGTATATTTAATTGTTTTTGCTGGTATATTTTTAATGATTGAAAAGCCGAGATATGCGGCTGTACTTGTGCTGCACTGATCATGTCTCCTCTTTTATTATTGATCGATTAAAGTTTCTTACTTGTTGTTGGCGTCTACTTTAGGACACGAGAGGTATCTCTTTTCTGTGTTTAATAAGCCAATAAAGTCTCTTGTCTAGAGACGTATTTTAAAACTTGAGTTTTGAATAAAGAAATAAAACCAGGTTGTAGTAGTTGATGTAATTAATAGTACGAGTTATACGTCTTCACGCGGCGGTTTAAGAGACGTTAGACCATGTCTCGAGAGTCCTTTGAGGAACGAAGACGCAAGATTGAATCTGCATAAATAAAGCGAGTAGAATGTAGAATTGCAGATTAAAGTGAATTTTATGGCAGAGATGTCCTATAAAAGGATGAGGATGACTGAAACTCGATGCAGAGGATAAATAAGACATTGCGCTGCCAAAGAACATAAAGCAAAGACAAAAAAAGTAAAATGTGGCAGTTGTCGTGATATAAGTGCAAATAGAACCATTAGGTAACCACCTTGATCTTGAGCCGAAATAAAAATACCGTGGTGGTGCTATTCTCTCCGTTGCATTAAAAAAAAAAAAAAAACTGGCAAACTTTGGAATTTATTTTCGAAGGAAAGTCAAGTGACATCGGAAAAACGCACTCTCTCTCCCGAAAGGCGTGTATATACCTAGATGTACTCTCGAGAAGTATGTCAGCCAGCCCCGACCATTACCTCATGCGAGCCCTCTCACAGATTTTCTCAGCGTAGAATAGAGCGGGGGCGAGTCGGTCGTCGCGCGATAAATTTCGATAAGGGGCGACAGTAGCTCGAGCTGCACACACTCACACAGGGAACAAGAAGCATCACTGCGTGGAAGTAAGAAAGAAAGAGCACAGCAGCGTCGTCGGGGCTTAGTTTATGGGGACCGCCAAAGTTTACGCAGAGAGAGAGAGAGAGAGAGAGAGAGAAAGCTAGCGACGTCTCCTAACCTGACCTCGGCTCTCGGTCTATCTCTATCCTCTCCGTCGCGGTGCAGCTCTAGTCTAGCCTAGGGCTCTCTCTCTTACTCTCCGGCTGGCTGCGTGTAGGAGGAGAAAGAGGAAGAGAAGAGAGAGGAGGCGAGCGAGTGCACTCTCTCTCGCTCTCGGTGCGGACGTCTGCCTCGGTATTGATCCCCTCGCCGGCGGCGGCGGCGGCGGCGGCGAGCTACTGGCTACCTTCACCCACTGATAATTCTTGTCAGACTCCCAAAGACCCGTCGCCTAGTTGCACACACACAGCCGCAGCCTCTCTCACGCCCGGACCTTTCCAATTATCCTTCTATCTCTTCTTCGTTGCTGCTTCTACTGTCGTGGTGGTACCCTGTGTCTATGTGTGTGTGTACTGCAGCGCGACAGACGCACACGTCCGCTCAGTCTTTCTCTCTCCTGCTCTTTTTTTCTAGAGCGGTTGCCGCTGCTACTTCTGCTATGCTTCGTCTTTTCCGTCGGCTGCGGGGGTGTACGTGCGACCGCCGCCGAGCAAGCCTGACGCAAACGGCCACCGAGAAAAAACTTATTGGAAAATGTATCCCTCCCTCTTTCTCTCTCTTCCGGGGGGAGGATATATAGTTTATAGTGAAAGAGAAAGAACGTGCGATAGAGGATTTTTCTCTTTCGAGATACGTTTGCTTGGCTGATATATAAGATGCTAGTAATACTCGACACAAAAGAATAGATATTGCAGCTAATTTGATGTTCGTAGGTAATATAATCCAGCTCTCCTTTATAACCTCGAGAACAAATTTCTGACATTTCATTGGATTGTATACTTTAGATGCTACTCCACGTCTGCAGGGATTTCTATATACGATGCGTGCGAGAGGGGAAAAAGAGACACGTGTGGGGGTGATGCGAGAGAGGGACGTATACACAACGCGTAGCCGAGGACTTTTAAGGATATTGCAATTCGGAGAGTGGTAATTCATCATAAGCCGGTGGTGCAGGAAAAATTTCGCGCGTGTTACGCTGCGTTCACGCGCGATGCTTTTTGGTTTGATCGAGATTTATTCCGCGAGCTTGAATTTGCGTTTGTTTTTGGCTGCACTCGCTGTTGTTTCCAGAAGATTTAATTGTAAGTGCATTGCGTTTCGACGAATTTTCGAGCTTTTTTTCGAAAACAATTTCACGCTGATATAGGTTTTCAAACTGAAGAATCGACGCTGTTTCCGTTGCAAAAATATAATAAGCTCGTACATCATTTTTCGAGCGCGATCTACTGTGTGTGTCCTTTTAAAAGTGATGTACGAGCTTGCATGATGCGATGACCGACTACGTGCGTCAATCGAATTTTTTTTTTATCTTGTTTAAACTTAACTAGCGATAAGTCCGCGACACCCTTTTAACAAACGATCTTTCTTTTTATACCTTATACATTTAAATTATCATGCAAGCTCTCGTTTTCCTTTTTTCTCTCAAGCCTCTCATGCGGTCAATAGATAATACTACGGTTATTTCTTTACGCACGACGTTCCGACGATTGCGTCAAGTAAAGGCGTATGCGACGACAGACGGACGCAATTGTCGAGGAGAGAAAAACATGTAGAGCTTTGATGTGACGACTGCGATGGCACCAATGATGTTTAATTATTAATGCGACTTAGTTTGCGGAATACCGAGAGCCTACTGTCGCGATGAGTGTATATAATACAATACGCGTCATTTTTAGAGGAATAAATATTTTATTATACCTCTATCGAACTACTACTAAGAGTTTGTGTCACTTTGTCGTGTACGCGTTTTACAGTTCGGCCGCAACGAGACTGTGAGGAAATTATACGCGTGTAATATTCTTATTTAGACACACTTCTGTCCAATAATACCAGAAAAAAACATAGGTGCACCGATTAGACGTTGTTATAAACGTGTCTCGATAAATGACGAGCTTCTAACGATCGATACGATTATACATACCCCATACGCATTGCATACTCAAATCAGCAAGAAAAATACCATTCCACGCAAAGAATCCCTCTAATCAAACAGTAGAGCGATGGTATCCCACGAGAGAAAAAATCCCCTTCTCGAGAATACGTTCATCATCTGCGCGATCGAATGATTGGAATACATCGCGCTAAATCCGTCCTCGGTGCACATAGTATAATCGGCCTCTCTCTTGCCTCATGCAGACAACGTCGAGTAGGTATACAGCGAGAAAGAGCCGACACTGCTGCACCTTCTCCAGCACCGCATCCGCGTTGATCTTACGAATTAATGCGGCGTAGCTCGGGCTCATCGATCGACGTCGCTTCGGATTCTAGAGGCGGATCCAAAATAGATGCCACACGCGCCTCTCTCTTGGCTTTCCTCATCTGCTTCGCTTTGCGGTGTATATGTATGCACGCGCGAGTCTACTTAGCGATTCGTGACGTTAACTCTTCCGAGTCACTACTTATCTAGTTTACGCGTATTATACTCTCTGCAACGAGTGTTGTGTGTTGCTCGAAGATGTTTTACAGGAGCGAACACGGTTTTCAAGGAGTTTCAGATTTTTTTTTCGATCCTCAGGTGGCTGTGATTATAAATTTTTTATTCAACGTGTACTGAAAGCTGAAGAAGGATGAATACTTACGAATCTTTTCAATATTTTCTAAAAATTGAATCAAGTCAAAAAAGAATAGAACCTGCACTTAAACCAGGACACGAGAGATCGATGCTATAATATATCACGCACATATCCCGCACACATGCAATCGCTTTCAAAGTCGAAGCATAACATACCACCAGACGTACAGAGAGAAAAACTAGCGTAATAAGGGAATTATTACGTCTATATGCACGCGGTCTTTAAAACGCATGCAGCGTCGCGCGTCGTTCAATTATGAATACGTCGCGCGCAAGGGATAGAACTATGATCGCACGAGCTTTAACGGCGAAGGGGTTAGAGTCGCTCGATGAGCCTATATATCTTCTTATGCTACCTCCACTACTCGAGAGCTGACGCAATTTTTCTCTCTTCTATAGCGCGACTATACGCTAAAGGGTTACATTTCATATATATACTTTACGGGGATGGCTTATAGACACACACATACGCGCGCAAACTACTAATTCTACTTCCTAGTATTATAAGGCGAGTTTACTCGAGGGTGCGTGTCAATAACGACTATAATTTGTCCGCGGAACGATTGGACTGCGCGATGTGTGGTTGGCTTGCTCTTTATACAATGTGACCGCTGCTATGAATCTTTACTGAATCATGAAAAATCCAACTGATTTTCGTGTATCACAATATACCTTACCGAGAGTGTATATATAAATAGACTAATCGTCGTTCAGAATCCAATGGAATTCGATTAAATGCTCTATCTGAAAGGATCCCATTGTCCGGACGATGTAGTATAGTCGAGCAGCAGGAGAAGCAGCAGTCGAAGTGCAAAACAATTTATTAATTGTCCCTTCATTCTTTTCACCTCGGCGAATCCGTTTAATTTCCTTTCCTCTCTCTTTCTCCTTTTATATATAAATCTCAACAATGCTGGCGATCCGCTTGGAGCCCTCGACTAATTCCAAACAAAAGCCGCCTTAAACTCTCTTTCCTCACAGCGAGATGCTCTGCAGCTGAAAAGCCGGGAGTATTCGAGAAAAAATCCCCGGCTACTCTCGCGAAAATCTCAATTATTAGTTTTCATTAGCCTGAGTAGCTCCGGGGATCGGCGAAATCCTCAAACAATCACTCAAGGAAAATTCCGGCGAACGCGCGAGAAAGGAACAATTAAAGCAGTCGTCGTAAAAGTCTATATACGAATCATCTGTATAGCCGAAAACACAGAAGGTGTGGTCGTCGCAGTATATATAGCGTTGCAGCATCGACGCAAGAAGGGGGGAGACGCGGTGGTATATACGTGTATATATACATACATACACACGCAGCTGATGTGTATGGGTATATATAGTTGGCAGACTCCGTCGTCCCTTAACGACGCCACGCGTCGCGACGCAAGACGCGAGCTCTATATCACGACTACGCTGCAAAATGTATGCCTGCCGGTGATAAACGGAGTCAGCCCTTAGCCGTCGCTCTCTCTCTCTCCCTCTCTCTTGCCTCCTCCTCCTCTTCTCCTTCGCTTATATATACGCCGACGTCGCTGAGCGAGCTTCTCTCTCTCTTACCCTCATCCTTTGGACCCTCATCCCTCCAGCGGACGACGCTGCGCCTCATCCGTGCGCCAGTGGCTTCTACTGCCTCCCTCCCTTCCTCTCTGTACCTGACGACGACATAGACGTAGACGACGCCGAGCTTGTCTATAGGCTCTTTTTTCCGAGCAGTGCTCTTTTCGCTCTGGCAGTTCGTCGGAATTAAATTGCGAGAGCTTTAATCAAGATAAATCTGAGCGCAATGCGATTGTGTATCAGCGTTGTATGAGTATTTTGATTCGTACTTTGTCGTGTTACAATTCCGATTTATTTACAGATTGACTTATAACGTTAATATGAATACAATCATTTATGTGCGTATTAAGGAGGTTCAGGTGTAAATTACCTATATTTTAAGTGACAATTTTGGCATAGGTGCGGCACAGCCTGCTATATCTATAAACTCAGCGCGCAGATTAAGATCAGGGATACAAGACTAGAGAGTCGAAAAGTTCAAGGGACGGAGGAAGACCAGTCCAAAATTGTTTTGTTTTACGGCTATACTATATTACAGCCTGGCACTACTAATACGACTGATTCCGCATTAACTTCATCGACGCACAAGTCGAATCCAGTAGAAAATAAGACACCCCAAAAGTCTCTCGAATTTCCGTGTCTCGAGTCTTCCCTTAATCCAGTCGGTATGTGTATTATAGGTACACATATAGTGTGTTCGTCGTCGTTCCTCGCCCTCTCCTTCCGCATTGCACTACTTGCACGCTGGGCTGCGAGGCTCGACAGACGACGGCGCGACGGTGGCGGCTCTCTTCCGCCTCACTTCCTTCTTGCCTAAACCTCCGGCGCGTCTGTCCCTCTCGCCTTATTTCCGCGCTACTCGCGCAGCTCTAACTAATTCCATCCCATTTCGCTTCGAACTCTCTCTCTCTCTAGACTGTGTGCTATATAGGTACTCGCCGCCCGTCTCTCTATCTTGGCTCCCGCGAGGATCCCGAAGAGGAAGGAGGACTTAACTGCCTACTACTGCTGCAGGCGTACCTATGAATATGCGACGTGGCGGCGCTTGAATCCTTTATTTTTGGGGACGACTGCCGCGTGCAGGCGCGATTTATCAGCTTGAGCAATAGCGCCGCCGCCGAATTATGTATACTTTTGTTTTGTGGCGGCTTCGCTGCGAGAGAGGATGAGTTAGGGATCGTTACTATATACCGAATTGAATTATCGCCGTTACAATACGATCGAGACTATTTTTCTACTCAAACAATCTATAACTTTCTCGTATACGAATTTAACTCAGCGAATATATATTTTCGATCTCTGCAGCATATCCGCTACTCCCTATTCGCTGATAACACTGACACTCCGGATTTAGCGACGTCACTCGCGCTTTAAAATTAAAACCTTCGCGAAGTATAGGGAAACTCGACTAAAAGTTCGATCAGCCCGTATGAAAAGCTAAAATTACCCACCTCTCGAAGTGACCATCTCTCTCAGCAGCATCAGCGAGAAGAAGCAGGTCAATGATCGATGCGACGTGTATCTCATCCTCATTCCCTTGAAAATAAGCTATCCTCCTTCCGACAGCAGCAGGTACAATGCAGCCGCTTCATTCACACCTCTCTCTTCTCATCCCCCCCCCCTGAAAAAAAGAAGCCAGGGAGTATCGTTTAAAAATCGACGATCGCCGGTGATTCGCCGCTTGAGAAGCGTAGAAAAAAGTAGCGCAGACGATGCACCGGCCACCGCCGACGTGCAAAAAGCCTCCGATGATGATCGGTCACACGCGCGGGGGCACAGCTTCTTATATTCTTATACTGGGTAGCTGTGTGTGTGTGTATTTGTTGGTTGGTCATCGATCAGTGATGACCGACACGGGATGTGCTGTGTCGCGGACGCACTCGGCCGATTCGACGGTGCGATGGGAAAAAACGGACTTCGGATGATTATAAATAATGCTCGCGGTGTTATGCGATTTGCTGATGAAATTAATTTATTTCTATGCACTGACAAAAATGTAAAAACCTTTTGACTAAACAATTTTCATTTATCAGTTGATACGAATTCCTCTAAGATATAGATGAAATTTTTGTCAGCGTCTCGGCTGCTCTAAATATACGACAATTAGATAATACAGTAGTCCTTTTATGAAAAGCGCATCGCGAACAACTCAAAGTCCGCTCAGAGTCTACAATACCGATATCTATATAAACACCAATAAAACGCACTAGATAATATAATAAAAGCGCAAACACCGGCTCACCGATAAGATCTTCAGCTATTCTCTTTATAATTATTTTTTCCTCTCGCCGCAGAAGGAGCCGCGCAGCGAGCGAGAGATAAAAAAACGAGCATCTCTCTCATCGTCACGCTGTCTGCCGTCTCTGCGTGTGGCTGGCGAATCTCCGAGCCGTGCCGCTACTATATACCTCGGAAACGATCGACTGCACTCTCCCTCTTTCTCCGGTGAAGAGAGAGAGAGAGAGAGAGAGAGAGAGAGAGAGGCGTCGAGCCTCCCACGCCGTCGTCGTAGTCCGAGCGGAGGAAACCGCTATGGGCTATTCTCCTCTGGCAGCGGCGGCGGCGGCTTTATTTGCATTCGGATCGATATCCAATTATCGTATATTAAACAGGCCCTTCTTAAAGGACCGCCGCTGCAGCCGCTCGTTAATTATCATTGTGATTAATTGTTTATTAATTATGCGCCTTCGCCACGGCGCCCGATGCTCTACCCTTCTCTCTCTCTATATATATATGTGTGTGTATAGATATACCTCAAGCTCTTCTTTTCTCTCCGTATATATATAGCGTCGTTTAATGGCAAAGGGCCGAGAGTAAATTATAACACATTTCTCGTATACGGACGAGTGTACCCAAACCGTATAGACGCTATATGTATATATCTATTTGAGTCTTCGGATGGCAGTATAGGTGCATCGGGTTTACCAGTGTTCTAGTTATTTTTTCAGCGACAAATCAGTCGTACATCGATTTCTATATCCATCGGCGGCCTATAGGCGGACCGTTTGATCCAATTATCAGCGTAAATAAAACAACGTGTGGTTTTTCTTTTGTCCGATACCTACCTGCGCACATATATTTACACCGCCATATACACGCGGCTAAAAGTATATAGCGGCACGCGATCAGTTCCACACAACGCGAATATACCATTGAATAATTAATCGAACTTTTAGACGCGCGCGGATAATGACTCTCGCGGAGTTGAAACGATTCCGGGTAATTCAAGAGACAGAGAACATCGATATCTTTAGAACGAAGCTCTCGATGAGAGCGCGAATTATATTTAAATAAATTAACAGATGTTACTTACCGGAGACACCTCGCGATCGCTCGCGACCTGGATTATTCAACGGAGATGAGTTGCCGCTGCACACTGCATCTGGAAAACACACAAATATTTTAGTCGTGACTGAAGAAGCTGCTTCGAACGATGACTATTTTAGAGGTGAACGATAAAAACGATGCCTCCCGCTAATAGCGACGTCTATTGGATTGTGTTTCATTGATATAATAAGAGTAATTATTCGCTATAATAACGATTGTTTTTTTTTTCATTTTAAACTGTACGAAAATCAGAACCACGCAAAACGAAAAGTAAAACATACACATTGCCAGTAAACGCACCGAAAAGAAAAAGCGATATATAATAACCAAAGGCGGCGGCAGTCGCACGCATTCAGCCGCGCGCTGAAATCGGAGCTGCAACATCATCGCCATGCTCGAGCTCTCGCAGCCGCGCGCAACAATGTATAATCGCAGCAGCAGCAGCGGAAGGAATACGCAGGAATAAGAAACGGAACACCGTGAAGTGTTTCAACGGCGACTATAATTTCCAAGCGCGCAGCGCTCGCGCGATAATCTCCCCGAGTCCTTGGGCGCCAAGAGAGAGAGAAAGAGAGAGAGAGAGAGAGAGGCATATAGCGCGCGAAATGTTTCTCGCTTCGCGCCACTGAACCGACGCCGTGTGTGTATATATACATTATACGAGAGAAGGTGCGTGTGCGCGACCGAGCGAGCGCTTGTACTCGCCAAATTAATAAAATGCTAATTACGGCCTCTCTCTCTCTTTGGATATATCCCACTTTCTGCATAGTAGTAGTAGACGCGCTTGCGGCCATCGACGCTTTGTGCGTTATTGTGTGTTCTTCTCCGGGTAGCCTTCATTTAAGGTTATTAAGCCTTCGTTTGAGGAGAGGAGAATTTACTAATATAGGGACTCCTTTACATCGCGTATATACGCGTTATTATTTTTTGCGGGATTGGAATTTTTAATTTAGACATTCCTGCTTCTGCTGCGTTCACTCTCTGGGTGTATAACAATTTTTCTACAGAAAAACACTTGATTCCAAAAAGTCGATAACGAATCAATGCAAGCTTCGTATTTATTTTCCAATACGACAAAAGACTTCATCAACTTTTTCTCGTTACTGGCAGCCGTAGTATATATACTTTTCTTCGCTTTTGAGCTGCAATATATCTATATACGATTCAAAGGGGGACGGATATCCACGTCTTTACACGGTCTCTCGCGCCCGGCTGCGCTGGACGTTGAAGATTCCACGGGAAGGGGTTTTATAGGTCGTTTTTGTAGCTCTCTTTCTCGTTGCTTCAGTAGCTCTCCTCGTGTTTTTCTAATTAGCGCGCGGGCAAAGCTCGCGCCGATGGAACTGTTTTAATTTTTGCGCTACAGCGTTGCAATTAGCTTTCCTCCGGCACACCCTTTTTCGCGATTGACTTATATATAGGTAATCAATCGCCGGCCAGTCGATGTTTCTTTGATCATCACTCGCTCTTCCTTTGCTCGATGCTGTGCTTCACGCACTCGTGATTCTTGCTGTAATGGACATTTTTATTTTCTCGAACTATATCACTCGGAGAAGAAAACATTTATCAGCATTAAATCTTATCTTGCTAATTTTCTATATAATATTCGCTTCAACGTGTATGTAAGAAGCTGACGACTCGTGTTGCGCGTGATCTTTGGAAGACCTCGGAATAGGTCAGTTTAGAAAGGGCCCTTCTGCAAGACTATATAATATAACGCAGTTCGCGAAGCAGACCTCATTTTGCGTTAAAGCCGATAGCGCGCGAATCCGCTTTAAAATCTCCTGCTTGCACTATACACCGCGTGTACTGAAATTTGCATATATAGGTGCACGTCGCTCTCGCGCGCCGTGGAGCTCTATAAACGCTTAATATTAAGATTTTCGCCGCTAATTGTAACCGTTATGGGCTGATGATGATGTTCTGAAAACTTTTGTAGTTTGATTATCAATGCGGTTTACGTAATTCAATTATCAATCATGCTTCTCTCTAAGTTAGAAGTATATGATTGACAAGATTTCGATTCACGAAGTTCAATAAGCTATAGCTTCAACATTATCATACACTATATAGAAAAAAGGCAGCTAATCCATGCGCAATTAGTCTCATCTCCGTACAAACACATCAATCTCTCCCCACTAAAGAATAATATATCCACACAGAGAGAGAGAGAGAGAGAGAGAGAGAGAGAGAGAGAGAGAGAGAGAGAGAGAGAGAAGAGCCTCAGCATATCATCCGAGAGCCGACATTTCCGGTGACTCTTAAATTGCATAACTTTTTTCTCTCCCTCTCTTTCCCTTGCGCATCTCTGGCGGCAAAAAGTGCGCGCGGTCGCTTTCAAGGAAGCTGCACAGCTCGCGCGCAGATGAGAAACAAGAGCGCCGAGAGAGGACAATGCGTAAGCGCGGTTGCAGCTACCGTGCGGACACGCTCGCTCGATCTTTTCTCTCTTTCTCTCTCTCCTGGCGCGCGTCAATTCGGCCGAAACAGGTTTTTCGCAATCGATTCGCGCCGGCCGCTATACTTATAAGCCTCTCGGCTTCGCAGGAATCGACGCGATTTTTCTCGACCAACGGCTATACCGATTCAAATCGCTCCTTCCGCAACCTCTACCCCCCTCTATATATCTATATACAAGTGTATATATATATATATATATATATATATATACAGTATAC
>UCOJ01000685.1:0-74382 GCA_900474305.1 Cecidostiba fungosa
CATATATATATATACATATACACGCTTTCGCGCTCGTTAATGGCGAGGATGCGCCGCGGCTAATCGATTCCGAGACGCGCGCGCGGATTTTCCGATCGGCCGCGACGATTAGATGGACGATAGGCAAATTGCGAGCGTGCAAGGGCGATGTTATTATACTGCGACGAGAAAGACGGAGGCGAGTTGTTGTTTATGAGAAGACGGGAGTCGTCGCGCGAGAGAGAGAGAGTGAGAAAGAGAGAACGAATTGGATTATAATGGAGCTTTATTGTAATTTCATCGGATGTTAATTGATCCGATTTGTTGCAGCAGCAAGAGAACGTATATACGGCTGCCGGATGAGAAGACAGAATTACGTTCGCTAAATGGATCGATCATCGATTGGAAATACGTTGAAAAATTTTTATTAAATTTATGCATTTATGAACATTGAAAAATTTCCCGCCGCGAATGAGCCCGTTTGGAACACCTACGTAGCCGACGCAGCAGCATCGAGCACGAAAATATATTACTTCCATCGACTCCAAAATCGAAGAAGAAATCGTGCTCTATGCTAATCAGTCGACAATAACTTTATTTCGATTATAAATCAGTGAAATTTATATCTTCAGACGGAAAATTCAAAAAAGAAAAAGAAAACACCGCGGTATCTTTCAAATTTGAATGCGCATCGGGATAATTCTACAAGCGGCGAAGCGTGAAGGTTGATTGCCCGATGCTTCAAAGGTAGTTATCCGCGCGACAGATACATTAATTTTGATAAACAACGCGGCTTTTCAGATAAACCAAGGTGTTAACTTGGCGTCGGTAGCATGGACCCCTCTGAAAATCCTCATTTGAATATATGTTAATGAATATCCATCTCAATGACCGGACGTCTGCCTCACGCGTGAAGTTATGGCCTCCGCTTGCCATTGCCTGTATAGACCAGAGAGAGAAAAAATCTTCTCCTCAAGCACACCGAAACCCGACTTTTGTTTACGTTCTGCCCCACAAATCCTCTCTTTTGAACGATTTCCCTAATTGAGTATAACTCATCGATAGCGCGCGCGCGGTAAATTAATTCCCGCGTTTACATAACGCAGCTACATTTATCTCTCCTCGTGTTACGTGCGCCGCATTTTCAGAGCACGAGAGCTGCATTCGTACTAATTAAACAAATACGCATTAGGCTCTCTCTGTCTCTCCTCCCGACATTAGAATATCGCGTAATTAATCTTGCATGCGGAGTACGCGCGGCGACGACTAATCGGACTCTCCGGCGGGCGACACTTTCACACGGAGCGCCAACGTCGCTGACCTCTCTCGCTATATACTGCTGCAATCGCGTGCTGCAAATAGCGGAAAAAGAATTTATCTGCCAGAGCATTTTTCCTGCCTGACTTTTCCGGAATTTTTCCAGGCAGTCGGGAAGACGATTACGACACACACACACACAGCTGGCTGTGAAGAATCATAAACATAACACGCGTTGGAATAACATCATCAGTTATACATGAATCGACGAATTCACTGCTACTAAAGATAATAGAATAGCGTTAATAGATATGGAAGAATGCGAAAAAATATCCCGTGATACACACGCTGCGAATTGTATTGAGAGAACGTCGCCGAGACAATGCTAAAACTTCGGGGAATTTCATTTACATTTTACTCGGAACAGCCTAGATTTAGCGCGCTTGCTTACGTTCCTTCGCAGAATTTAACGTCCCCGTTCGACTATTATATCGTCGATCTCACGTGTCGTCGTCGCTCGACAAACGACCGTTGCACGCGTTCGTTTGTCAAAGCTAATACACGTGCGGTAAAATGAAAAGGCAGCCTACTGCGGCTCTGAAAAACGAATCGTCGTCGCGTGCGAGGAATTGCCGCGCTGCCCCCGTTTTCCATTTCACTCTGTATATTATATAGGATGATATTTACCGCCGACTCGGGCATAAACAATGAGCGCCGTCAGTCGGCTTTAAGCTTTGCGAAAATCGCTCGTTATTATCGCGTTCGCCTATAATAATTCAAACTCATTATTCGACTTACCGTTCAGTGGTAAAAGTGTCAAATTATGTAACTATGCGAGATCCGTGATGTAAACTTCTGAAAATGGAGCTGCTGCATACTTGTATGCGCGCAGTGGAAAGATATTATTCGCGGCGGTGTATATTGTAAATTACATAAATGTGTATGTATATAATAGAATTGGAAACATCGTGACATAACGAAAATTAAATGAAACCAAAGTTTGTGTACGCGAGTAAGCTAATGTAAGCTATTTTCTCTCTCGAAATACTTGAATTGCGTTGACGGCTTTTCAAAATTAAATATTAACGCCGACATTTCGATTGCTGATGCGGCGAGCATAATCAGCGACATTTTTCTATTATTAGAAGCACACTCATTTTCCTTTGTATCATCAAGGTCATCGAATGCCAGTAGGTATAGCGAGAGTTAATGACGATTATTTCACGCGCACAGCTGAAAAAACCATTCGGTGTTTGAAGTTCGATGGAAGTCGTATTGTAATGAATTATACCTACGGGCCCGCGGAGTTTGTTTTGAAAAAAATATTATCGGCGCGCGTGAGTCATCGCTCGCATAATTGAGGAGGCAATCAAAAATTTTCAGGCCGTTTCTTGGGTTTTGACTCATCGCCTGCTTTATCGCGCTTGTTTATGTCAGTCGTTGAAAAAAGAAACGTTTCTTTTTTTCGAATCGTTTATGCAACGGATGACCTTATACCGCAAAAAAAACTTTTTTTAACGATCTGGGAAAAACTTGGCAACGTTGCGCAAACAAGGCAGAGGTGATTATTCTTTGTTTTGATCGGACACCTGCGGATTTGAAGAACGGAATCTTTATCTATCTCGCAATGATAATGCGTTCTCACACATGTGTTGTATAAGCAGCAGAAGAAGAAACGGACGAATCGTAAACAAACGCGAAGAATCTCTTCTAAAAATTCTTCATTCGCGTGTAAAAGCTACTCTGCACTTTGATGAAGGTCACGTGTGTAAGTAAAACAAAACTCGTAAACGGGAGCGCGTTCGCTGTACAAGTGTAAAAACGCCAACAAAGAACAAAACACTGTCGTCTATATTATAGAAAGCAAAGGAGACAGGTGCGCATAAGTATAAACAGACGCGCACAAGTGAGAGAAAACAGTCGACTCACCAGGACTTTGGTGAACCGGCGCTCGAGCTCCTGGGCGTCGGGCATAGGCTGTCTGGGCGCGCCGCGCACGCTGCCGGTCCTCGTGTGCTGCGAGCCGGTCGTCCCGGAACTGTTGAGACTGCCACCGCATCCTCCACCTACGGGGCTGAGATACGGCTGGCAGTTCTTGATGTTTGCGGAGGCAAATTCCCGCTGCTGCTGCTGCTGCTGCTGATGATGATGATTGGCCTGAGGGTCGGCCTCGGCCAGCCGGCTCCCCACGAGGCCCATCTCACACTCGAACCGAACAAGCTTCTAGGATGCACGATTGCAGCACAGTATAGGCTGACTGCACACGACACGTATATATTATTAGGACTCGCGGGAGTGCAGCAGCGCTCAGCTTCAGTAGTGTCGGGCGAGGGAGGACGAGGGCGACATGTTCTCTCTCGCTCCTGCAAGACACACACTCACACTGCAGGGAGAGAGAGACACAGACACGACTCCTCTCTCGCTGCGGCTCGCTCGCGCGTTCCTCGCCTCTGACTCAGCCTCTCGCCGCGGTCTTCTTCTCGCGGCTGCTGTCGTCTACAGTTCTATGCAGAACAGAGACTGTCGTGTGCCGCGAGCACTGCTGGAGCGGTGTGTTACTGCAGGCGGGGGTCGAGGAAGCCCCTGTGAGAGCTGGCTCCGAGTGCAACAGGTATAAGAAGAACTGGAAGGCCCATAGTCGCCGAGGCCGTCTCGCCTCCTCCTCTCCTCCGCGGCACAGGATATCCTCGCGTATTGTAGGTTATACGTGCGCACACTCGCAGATCGAAGTACAGTGAGACACAAGCGAAGCGCGTATATGCAACGAACGATTATCCCAGAAATAATATACTCGAGTACACGGGGAGAGCGTTGTTGACGCCGAGCGAGCCTAGCGGCGCCGATGCTCTCGCGCGCGGAGATGCGAGCGGACTGCCGATACTGCGCCGAGAGTTCCTTCCTTGCTTGCCGCAGCGCAGCGCGCAACAACAGCGACGCGAGCGTGACGGAGAAGGAGAAGAGTAGAGCTCGCTCCGTGTTGTATTTGTATGCGAGCCTTGTGTCCGTGTGCGCCGACTCCGGCTTCTTTGGACTCCGGGATTTATGCGACAACACTTGCTTGGAATAGCCTCGCGACTCCGTTTCGGCAATAGTCGCTCGATGCCGTCGAGTTTGCGACTCCCCTGTAATACAACTAAATACTGCGGGAAATGCACACGTACACCTGCACGCGTGTTGCTAATGCCGCGCGTGTGGAATGCTGTGTGTTGCTTGCGCTCGTTGTTTTGGTGTGTGGCTGCGGCGCTACCGTCGCTGCCGCCGGTGACTATGGGAATATGGCCGACGAGGGACACATTTATTATTGCTGCTTTTTATGGGCTGGTTGTGAACCCTTCATCTGCGCACTCGTTTGAGAGTATAAAGGAGGTTTTGAAGGATACGCTGCATTTTTCGCGGGACCAGCGTGAGCGTGGGACGAATCGATCGTTTTTCAGTTTAACAATAATGGAGCCGCGCTGTTGTTTTGTTTTTGAGCGAGTGGCGCCCGAATTCAAATTCTCGAGCGCGACATAATTTTTCGTTTCTCTCGCTTCTGTCAACTACTTAAACTTTTAATTACTGAGTCTTGAGATTTGAAGCTTGTATTTACAAAATGTGGCAGAAAAATTAAACACTTTTTACTTTTTACGATTTCCAACTCACGGTTCTCTTCATTTCATTACGCAGTTATCATTGCAATAAAAAAACAGGGACCTGCCTTCCCGGCCCGACGCGTCCACCGCACCGCAGCGTCTCTGCAAGCTTCCTCGATCCTCCACTCGCGTCGTCGCGATCAGTCCGCGAAAGAAAGCGCAGCAGCATAGGCAGGCCGCCGAGCTAGCCCAATAACCCGCGGCGCGGCGGCGGCGGCGGCCTCAACTCTCAAGACAGCAGCAGCTCTCTCTCTCGTGTGTAAAATACACCTCCGTAATCCACGCATATGTGTGCGTGTGGGCGGTCGGCTGGTCGTCGCGAGTGAGAGGGGCCCGTGCGTGTGTGTGTCGTAGTTTGCCTATCGGCCAAGAAAATCCGCGGACGGACAGTAGTGTCACAGGCATTCGGTCGACCTCGTCGCTGATATTTCTCACGGCGACAAGAACCTCCGAGCCGCGGCCTGCAAGTGCCCACGTAAGTAGTCACTGTATACTCTGCCGGTATACGCAAGCTAGTGCGCATGCAGTCGGAGACGGCGTCTTCCTCTCGCTCGCGAGCTGTCCGGGTGTACTTGGACTCTGTGTATATTCTGGAAGATTGACATCACGAAGTCAGTAGTACAAAGTGCGAGTATATCTACCTACTGTGTAGTGCGTGCGCGTGTCTTCGCCGGCGTGCGAGCCCGCGCTCTGATTGGTCGATACGAAAAAATCCGCCAAGTTCGGAGGCGCATGCACCGCACCAGTGGTGCGGAGAGAGAAGACGATAGCGGAGAAAGTCGCCGGTGCACTACTGTCTACTGCTCGGCTGATTCTTCTTCTGCTGCTGCAGCTGAGGATTCCACCGTCTACTGCTATTTTTGAGCGACTGCGAGGTATGGCTGCATTTGTTTTGTTAAACTCGCTGCTGCTGTTGCTGCTACTTCGAGTCGAGTATTATTGGGCTTTTGTTCGACGTGTAATTGCGGGGGCTGATGCTCGATCCGACGAGTGCGTTAAGTAAGAGGCAAACGAGAAAGTGGCTTTGTGTGGGTATGAGTATATACGCGTCTGCCGCCGTGTCGCCGACTCTGTGTGTGTGTGTGTGTGTGTGTACGTGTGGGGCAATAAACAATAAAAAGTAAAAGGCTGCGCTACGACAATAAGTATATGCATTTGCACGACTGCACGCCGGGAGAAACGCGAGTTATTATCTGCGCTGCGTGACGCTCGTCGCACGATAACTTTTAGATTAAATAAAATTACTGCCTTTCTTTTTGTGCCTTGTAACTATTCCTTCTTCTTTCGTGCATTTTAATATTTTTTTTTTTAACATTCATTGAGCGCCTAGTCTTTCGAAAATTTTCGATCAACAACATGGCAATATAACATCAATTTAAAATTTAAAATCTTATCTTCTGATATGTGTGCAAATAAGTAATACATTGTATCGAATTGTGTATGCATATCATTTGGTACAGTGAGATGCGATAAAAACAAGATCGATTGCCGTACTGACAATCCGATATAATTCGAGGAAATAACGTATGTAGATTGCCGCATAAAAGAAAGCATTTAACATGCAAACGAGCGTACAATGTATTTCAGAGCAATTTATGCAAAATAAACAAAGTATTATAAACTCGCGCCGTTATCAGCGAAATTCTCCTTTTTCCACGCTTAAATCAATCGAGCCCATTAGCAAATTTCATTTACAATCTCCCCGCGCGCGGCTCGTTCACACGCGAATAGACACTTTCGCAACGTGTCTAGCAGCAGCGCAGGCAGGAGGAAGCAAATTGCATGCGCCCGACTTTTTCGTCGATGCAATATACAAGCATTTTCTGTCGCGACTCTCCTTCGCGGCGACGGCGGCTCCTTTTCCTTCTCTTTCTCTCGCGCCCGATCAGTAGTGTGTCTCGTCGTCGGTGCAAGCAGGCAGTTTCCTAGAGGTCACTAGCCTCTGCCGCTCTCGCCTTCTATCTCTCTCTCTCTACGTTCGCTCGCTCTGCCGTCGTTTTCTTCTTTGCATGTGTGTGTGCGCGAAGGCCGAGATTTTTGCGAAAGCTTTGCGCGCCCATCAGTCGTCTATAGACTATCCGCTGCAGCGGCATTGGAATCTCATGGACCTGCTCTCCCGTGGTGAGTGACTGGTGATGCATTCGCGAACGGCTGTTTTCGACGGAACGTGCTGCTTTTCGTCGTCGTCGTACTCTACTGCAGCTGCCACTGCTCCGGTTTTAGTACTGATCGACCGCCGCCTACTTTACGTAAAACTACTCTGTATAGCTATACAGTAACACTACTGTACATATCTCGAAGGCTCTGGATTTTCTCCAGCTGATGTGTGCTTTAACCGTACAGCTATATAAGAGGAGGATAATATACTGCTGCTGCAACCTTGCGTCACTCAAAAGTGCGGAGGCGTTGATTTCGTGACGATTCGCAACAAGTATGTGTGTCGCCTCTCTGTACGTAATCTTTCTGCTCGTGTATCATTTTCGCGAAAACTATACGCTGCTGTTCATCGTCATTTTCGTCTCTCTGAGGGCGGTAAACAATAATAGTTTACGTCGCGAAAATCGTCGTTTCCGCGAAGTGCGATTAGGAAAAAAGGCCAGAGCCAACCTGACCCGAGACGCGGCCCGGAGACCTAACCTCTCGCGGCCAGCAGGCGTGGAAAACCTCGTGGTGTGAAGTGCAATGCACATACTTTGCTGCACCTACTGCGCCGCGACAACTCTGTTACCTATATATGTTATCCGTCGAGGTCGAGTACAACGAACCCGAGGCGGGCGGTCGGTATGGTAGGTTCCTGGTTGGTGTCGGTCGGTGGAAATTTCCTATATTTACCAACAAAATGCGGCGTTCGATCACGTGTACGCGGCGCTCGGCTCGCCAATTGCCAGAGCTCCTCAATTGCTAATGTAAACTGCTTAATTCGTAAGATCGAGTTGAGCTGCTGTTTATGCGCTGCATCTTCGCCGCTGTTTGTATGCATTAGGAGTTAAATTTGCATGCGCGCCACGCAAACTTTTTGAAAATTGAGCGCAATTTTGATGTTTTCTACAGGTACAATCCAATAACTCTAATGGACCCTGTCTGTTATAAAAACTACTCGAAGATTAATTTTGGTTAGCTTGTACGATGTTGCACCGGGCGATCGCAATGCAGTCGTACGCGCGAGTCGGTGCAGTCCGGCAACGAAGCTATTATTATTCGCTCAACGCCATACTTATATACCAATTCTTTCATTTCTGTTCCAGCGAGCTGCGCAGCAGTGCCGAACCGGAGTAGATAAGCCGTAACCAGTATAACACACCAGCAAGGCAGTACACGCGCGCACACAGACGAAAGAAAGAAGAGAAAAAAGTCGCGAAGCGCGCGCGTCATAATCGTCCGTTTGACATTTCTGACCCCCTGCCAAGGACACGGCGCGATCGCGATCGCGGCCTCGGCCCTCCTCCACGCACACAGGCGCACAAAAATAGCCGCCAAGGTCCCTCGAAGAAGCGATGCGTCGCCGCCCGTCGTCATCGCTGCCGGCGCTGCTACTGCTGCTGCAGAAGCGCAATCGGGAGCCGTGAAGGCCAAGCTCTATAACTGCGATCGAGACTGATCTAGAGACAGAGATGGCCGAGGATCAGGGTGAGCCTGGTCAGACGGCCGATAAGGAGAAGCCGGTGGAGAGTCAGAACAAGTCCGAGGAGCTGGTCGAGCCGGTCAAGGAGACGCACGAGGATGACGACCTCGAGAGCAGCCAGTCCTTGAACCTCGTGCTCGAGGACCCCGAGGAGAGCGAGGAGCAGAAGCTGGCCGTCGACAAGGGGACCGACACCAAGGAGTCCCGGCAGCTTGCGGAGAAAACGGTTGTAGACGCTGGACCGTCGAAAGTCGATGACGAGCAGGAGACCAAGCTGCTGGAAAACGAGACCGAGAAGAAGAAAGAGGAGGCGGAGGAGGAGGTCAATGTTTTAAGAAACGAGACCGAGAAGAAGGAGGAACAAGTCGAGAAGCTCCCGCAGGATACCGAGGTGAAAAAGGACGACGTCGGTACCTCCGTCGGAGAACCGGAGACTAAGAAGGATGACGTTGACGTCGAGACCAAAAAGGAGACCGCAGTCGAAGCTGCGAAAAGCGCGGCCGAAGACGAAACCGAGCCCAAGAAGCCCGAAGTCGAGGCCAAGAGCGAGAAAGTCGAACCCAAAGCCGAGGAAAGCGAGATCGAGCCGGAGAACGAGAAAGTCGAAGGTAACGTAGCAGAAATCAAAGCTGAGGATGTCAAAATCAAAGAAGACCCCGTAACAGACCCAATCACCAGCCCGACACCGGAAAAGAAGAAGCCCGAAGCAACGGCGACAGTAGCGGTGGTAGAGTCAGAGGTCGGGATCGTTGGTCCCCCAACGGCAGCTTGCGACTTGCTGAGCGACGCGGAGCTGGTAGCGGAAAAGCCTTCCTTGCCGACCGACGAGACCAAGACCGGCGGCGGTGGCGCGCAAGTCTCCGAGCGGGTCGTGCGCTGGGTCGAGAACACCGCCGCGAAGGCCGATGACCCGGCTGCGGCGGCGGCGGCGACGTCGCAGCCGGAGGGGGATGCTGAGGAGGAGATGGACGGGGATGACGACAACGAAGAGCAGGAGGATGAGGAGCTCGATGGGGAAGAGGGCTGCGACACAGGGAGGACCAGGGGGCGCAAGAGGCGACAGAGCAACGGGACCAACGGGGCTCTGGCGAACCGGAAGTCCCAGAAAGTCGTTGGCAGCATCATCCGGCGCAGTATCCGATGGTGAGTGTCGTATACATAATATAATAACAGTTTCCCATTGGTTCAGTTTTAAAAACCCCGTTTCATTTTTCAAGTACGTACAAGTTTCGCGTATTCGTCGACACGCAAAAATTCGTTTGGAAACGTTCTCCAATAGCGCTCCAACGATATCGCGTCTTTTATGTACCTCCGCTGGTGCACAACATCTATTAATAGCATCCAGCAAACGAAGTACGTCGCAACAGCAGCAGCAGCAGCAGCAGCAAACACGTCTCTCTCGGTTCTATGCAGGTGTATACAAGGCGTTTTTTTTTCATTTCGTCGTCACGGCTGCAGTTTAGAAACCGTTGAATTTCTCATCAGCGAGATCAGCTTCGAAATATGCATGTGCATACGCAGAAAACACGAGGGTCCGCATTGTAGCTCAAGGAGCTTTTCTGATTTACCCTTCGCGCGGTTCTCGACCCGTACACGACACGACTCCTGGTAAAAATCTCCCGCTGCTGGCGTCGCCGAACGAGGTCGAGGTGAGTCGCGTGAAAATAAGAGAGGTCGCGCTGCTACTGCTGCTGCTGCATTATCGCGCGCACCATGCGCTGCTTGCACACGTACATGACGGAGAGGAGGTATATTTTTGGACTTTGGGATTTCGGAGTCGCTTGATGGGTTCATTGGATCCAGTTTTATTAGCACACAGTCGGCTGGAAGAGAGGAAATAACCAAGTCGACGTTCCGCTGACCGGGTTACAAGGGCGTTGAATTATTGAATCGAACTTTGATGTGTGTGCGCGCCGGAATTGGCGATACCAACTTTCCTGGTAACGCCGAGAGTGGAACTTGCCTCCGCGGTTAATTTATGCCGTGTGCGACCAAGTACACGTCACACAATCGATTTACGCTTCGATTTCTGCGCTGTGGAGGACAGGCAAAAAAGACCTCCAAAGAAACGTCATCCGTTCGTTCGAGATAAGAACGCTGCAGTAGTACGTATTAGCAGCAGTTCTCGGTTTCTTCCGAAATTTTTTGCGACGTGCTCGCACCTCGACAACTACGACGACGGCGACAGCGGCAAGGCTTCAAGGCAACGCCGTGTATACATAGACAGATTAACGCAGGCGACAACAAGTAAAAATAATTTTTTACACCCGATCGACCTCTGTCTCAAGGAAAAACAGTTGGTCTACGCAATGACGATGGCCTGGTTTCAGGCTCGGCTCGATCGAGCGCGACTACGCCGCTGACGGCTCGCTCGCGCACTTTATCTGCCGATAAGCGAGCCGTTCGCCGCCGAGAAAATCCAGAGCGTTCGTGTGTGTATATAGTAGATAGGTGAGCATGTGCGGCATATGACGAGATGGACGAGAGCGAAAAATGTATATATATATACCTATATAACATGCAGACATCGAGACCAGTCGCTCGATAAGCGGGAGGGGGCCGCGATAAGGATTCCTTCCGCCGCGCACGGCTCACCTGCATGCTCTCATTCTTCTCTCCTATTCTTCGCAGGGGCTGAGCCAGCTCACGCCCACCACCGCTCGGTGCTCTGGTGCCATTGTCGTGCGCGACCATTCTTGTAACTCTGCACTCTCTTTTCGCGTTTCGGGGACACGAGAGCTTTCCCATTATTTTCAACGCGGCTTTTCGATTCCGCCAGAGATGATGATGGTCTGCGGTTTTTTTGCATATGACGAATTTGTTTCTATAGTGTACGACTGTGCGTATATGCAGTTGCGGCGGGCTTTGAAGAGTTTTCACGTTTTTTTTCATTTATAAATCCAGGCGTATTATATGAAAACTGTTATTTTTCTCAGATGTTGTAGCAGTATTTTCAATTTAGGTCTTCGACTTGTCTTCGACGTTACAGGCCCGCATATACACATTACACGCAGACGCACACAATGCGTGTCGCATTTATCAGCGTCAGAAAGTTGAAGTAGCGCAGAGAGCAGTAGAACCGTGCGGTAATTCATAAACTCATCAACAAAGAGCGTCAATCAGCGACAGCGAAATTTCGGCATTGTGTCGCTGTACGCGCGCACCAAAGGCTCGACGACGATGAAGTATATTTATGTATATAGGGGAGAGGCGAAGTATAACGCAATTAGCTCTTCTTGATACTCGCACAATTGCCCTACGGATCGGAATTTCACGTCCGAATGACCGGAGCAGTGCGTTATACAATGCCGAGTGCACACAGCTACAATATAAGCCTATACGTATACACGCGAAATCGAAGCGCTGGTGTGTTGTGGATGTATAATTGTATATACACTCCTGGCCTTGGCATCAGGACGATGACTCGAACTCTGGGGAATATTCAGCGCAGGGATGCCAGAGAAGGGGTCGTCTCTGTATAGCCTCCCTCTATCGGGGCGCGTGTTGTGTTGTACGGAAAAAGGATCTCTATAATTGAGATGACGTCACTACTATTCGGCTGCGCGCGCGAGCCTTGCGCTTATTTATTCCGGGCGCTCCGTTGTTATCTGCTCTTTATATGCGACGTCGTCTATTCATTCGCGGGATGACACTCATCTTTATTTATTGATCGTTAGCCCGAAGGGAGGACGTTAATAGTATGGGTTTTCGCACTGATATTCGCTCGTTTTCAGATGTACCCAAGGTTTCTTCTTATCTTGTTCGATATATATTATACCTTTCGAATACGAGCTCATCAAGTCCTAGCTTATACATATAGCTATATGTGTACACGCGTCGGAGTAGCTGGGTGCAGGGAGCCAGCGGCTCATCAGAATTCAGGAGTCGATCTCGTGAGCACACCCCAATAACCGAGATTGTTAATTATAATGAGCGTCTACATCATCAGTATCGCTTGACGTTTAGTGCGCCTCGACGTTTTTCATCATTTAGTATATAGCGATTTTTTTCAATAAAGAGATCCCGTTCCAAATAGCAACAACAGCTATAGTATTGTAAAAGCGCACAATGGGCCGCGCCTACGAGGCTATAATACAGAACACTGAAAATAGCCAATCGGCAAGTTCATTAGCCCTCCTCTTTTCCTCAACTATACTACAGTAGACACGAGTCGTCGCCGTAAATTTGCTCGATACGCATTGGGTATCTCGTTAACCATCATCTCGTCGCGCTAACTCGCTGCAGCAGTCGAGCGATCATCACAGCGCAGCGGCGAGAGTAGTTGGCCAAGTAGAAAATCGCCGCGTCATTTGCATGGCACACTGGTCGTCGTTGTATATTAGCTATAGCTGCCGCTGTGTTCTCCGGGCTCCGTTGCTGATGCAGTACTCGGTCAATGCCACCACGCGCGGCGACTCCCCTACGGTATATTCTTCCCTCTCTACTACAATACGCCGAGTGTGTACGTGCCTGCGCTCGGGGTTTTTTAAGTCTTCCGGAGCTTTTGGGCGAGGCGGGGGATCGATATTACATAGGTACAGAGGGCTGCTGCTTCGCGTCGATGTATTGATTATCGAATTACGTCTCCGGTTGATTTTATTAACTCCGATTCTCATCCGACGTATTATATGTCGACTGTGGAATAGCGAGTTATTGCAACAATGCGACTGCTTCTCAAGGACTGTGCTCCGCCGGTATCGAATACTCTTTCTTCCCGTATTGAAAGAAACTTTACGCTGCTGCTTTTAAGAGCCATCCACTCCTGTTACGCGCGCTCATTGGCTATTCCCCTGTACATCGCGTCCGGCATGTATATTTTTTGTACAGAAAGACGATGCCTCCCTGCACCCTTCAGCCGTACTCTTTTTTCCAGTATACTATACACGGAGTCTGAAAAATATTCTTTCTTCTTCTTAGCCGTAGATAATAATAAGCACACAGTGGGCAGGAGCAGGAGGCTGCACACGTGCGCGTTTTCGTCGTGTTTTTCTTGGCGTCCCGGCGGCTATCTCTTTGCTTTCGCCGGCGACCCCTCTACTACACATACCATGGCCCGGGTCACGCTTCCGACCCTCGGCAAGTGGGGGCGTAATCCGGGAACGGTACCATAGAAACGGTACCGCTCGCTGCGTGCGATGCTCACGCAGTTGACTTGGGGGTCGCTACCGCCCACTACTCGCGTGTTCACCTATATATACATCGCTGTGTTACACACACGCACACACCTCGCGCTCTCGCAACTTTTTCATCGTTATTCGCGATGGATTTTCTTCCGAGCGCGATGTATTATACCTACCGTGTGCAACAATGGATCCCATAGAATCTCCAAACGCTGACTAATGGATCACCCGGGGAATTTATCGGTTTTGTGTCCGAGGCGCGGCTTTGTGTCCCCCGCATGAGGAGAAGAGCCGCTCTTTTTTTTCACGGGGCTCCAGCGCGCACGTTGTTATCGGCCGCGACTTTCTGACAAAATGGTTTATGATCGAGATCGCGAGAGTGCGTGTGTGCTCGACGCTCTAACAACGACTCGTCCTCGTTGTAATGCGGATGAAACGTCGTTTTAATTGCTACGCTGAATGCGTATCTGCTGGACGATAAGACCGTCGCTGCCGCGCCTCTTCATTGTGTTGTGTGCTTGAATCGCGGCGAGCGATGACGGTATTATAATCGCTTGACACGGGGACGAGAAAGCAGCCGAATCACTATAGTATGTAATCGAGGCTAGGATTGAAAAATTTCTGAAATTAAATCCAAGCCTGTTGCCCAGGGCTTATCAGCTGTCCGATGTGAAGTCGCGCACACTGAGAAAACTATATAGTAAAATTTAGTATATATCTACGAAAAATTACTATATAATATAGTAATGGAAGGTCATACTTGCATTCTATTAAATTTTACTATATTATATAGTAATTTTTACAAGAGTTTGAAATTTTTAAAAATTTAATTTTTTTTTTTTTTTTATCCGTGTTACACTTGCTCATTTATATTATTTTTATTCTATTATTTTTATTTATTATTTAATATTTTAGAAGAAATAAATTATAAAGAAAGAAATTTTTTGACGGCGGCGGGAATCGAACCTGGAACTCCGGGGTGACAGTCGAGAGCGCTGACCACTTACCTAAATAGAACTGTTATGCACCGAATTTCAGATCTGATATATTAATCACCTTGTCTTATGAGTGAAATTAATAATAAATTAACGAAAATTAATGAATAATAGCAGCGAATGATATATAATGACTTGATAATATTAGATAAACATTAAATATTAGGAATTCAACTCTAATTACCACGTAAACTAACTTTTATAAAGACACTTAACCTGAAAATCTGAAACGCAGAGAATCCATATTGAATGATTTTTACTATATAATGTAGTAATTTTAATTATACTATATATATTAAAAATTAATAGAAACACTTTTTACTATTTTAAATAGTAAAAATTTCACAGGTTATAGTAAAAATTTCACAGCTTATATTAAAAATTACTATATAATATAGTAAAATTGAACAAAGAGCAAGTAAGACCTTCCATTACTATCTTATATAGTAATTTTTCGTAGATATATACTAAATTTTAATATATAGTTTTCTCAGTGTAAAGAACTATTGTCCACGGCAGATTACACCGCCTCGAATTCAATCTCTCTATTCGAGAGTCCAGCTGTACCAGCTCGAGCTATAATATGAAATCGATTCAATGGAGAGAAAGAGCGGGACGATTCCTATAAGGGTTCCTAAGGGCCGGAAAAAGCACGGTATGTCATTGAAGGCATATGAACGATGGAGACTCGACCGCACGAGTAGACTGGGGAAAAAATTATTTTGCCTTCTCTCGGATTGGCGAATTTGCACATTTTCGTACGCTCGGCTGCATCTGACAGCTTAACGTTTTTCCACACATACATAAATTTTACGGGCACGACGAGCAAATAACTCGCGGAGTTTCAACAATTTTCGAGTATTTTTTCCGATTCAACGAACACTTGATTGCGCGTTTAAAAAGTTTCGGTAAAGCGGATAGAAAATTAGTTGAATAAAAAAACAATTTCGAAAATTCAATACATACATAAAACGCAAATCCTCTATACAAATCAGAATCGGCAAATTAAAAAAGCTCCCACTATGACATCGTCCAGAGTGTGTATTTACGACTCTTACATCGCCGCTTTCATCGTGAATTCACAGCGACGTGTATATATAGCTCGCAACAAAACGTATCAGAAAAGCAGAGTGGCCACAAAGGGACTCGAATCCGTTCTCGCTTTGAAATTCAACTCTCGAATCTCCGCGAGATCGGCCCGGACAAATGGAATCCTCGCCCGCAGCAACGAACGTCGCTCAATAAGCCGCCGCCGTCGCGCAATAACTATCCACACTACGGGCTTTTGCACGTTTCCTTATTACCCGTACTCTCGCTTCCTCGAAAAATCGTCGGTCGATGTGTCGCGCGCGTATAATTCACACCGGCTTATCCGCATCGAAAATTCAGATCGCGCGCGAGATGTAAATCCGATCGTAAAAGCGAGCGCGACTGTGCGAGACCGTTATCTCTCGGGCGAGAGCGCCTACGTCGAGTCGCGCATTATCGCGAGAGTTTGATAGGTTTTGTGTAGATGGACGCGGCAGATTGTGCACTGATGTGTGTACGCGTTGATTGAGAGCTAGGCTGCGGACGATGCGATAGCCCCGCCGCGTGCGCTCTGCTTTGACTGTTAACTGAAATACGGGTGTTTGATAGAGATGGGAGGTTTACGACGAGCTGGACGATCGTTGCTGGGATTTTTTTTTCTTTTACTCGGCCGTTTATGAGTCTCAAATTATAGACTTTCTGATAAATTTGATGGAGATACGAGATGCTGTGCAATTGTGAGGATACTCGATATTATCGGGGAAAGTGGTGTTGAATAAGTATATCTTTGGGTGTTAACGAATGATCGATCTTTATTAATGAATAGGTGGCGATAGTGTATCTTACAATGATTTAGTTGATGATCTTAGCACTATAGAAAGACACCCTTTTCGTTGGCTACTTTGACTCTCAGACCGTCCGATAGTCCGGCTTTTGCGTTTTCGATGAGTTTGACGTAAGCTGCAACTTTCGAGAATACGCTCGGCTTCTTGTTGTCGTTGCAGGTGGCACTGGAGGCACTCAACGTCCCAACGACCACGTTGTCGTCTACGACCAGTGGACCGCCGCTGTCGCCCTGTTGATTCACAGCGTTGTTATTATAATTCATTTTGATCTAATATTATTGATGGATATATAAAATAGAGGTCTTACCGTGCATGTACCCTCTGCAGTACCATCGTTGTGATTGATAACTTTGGCGCATATGGTGTGCAACTGAACTTCTTTGAAAATTCCTCGGCAATATGGCTGGTCGATTAGGAGCACATCGGCCTTGTTGAGTCGGCGACTGGACGATTCGTACTTAAATTTCGTGCCATTGATGTTGATGATTCTGACCGTGTCGAATCCGAAACCAGCGAATTTTGCAAAGATGTTGGCGTACTGGTCGTTGTTATCTGGTTCTCTATTGTCCAGTTCTAGCTTTTGCAGGTTTTCATTATTCTCTAGATCGAGAGCGTTTTTCAACTACGACGAAACCATTAATGTATTATGAACAACTAAGAAATTGGTTTAATGGCAAACATAGATCATTTACCTCTAATATAGCAACGTCTCCTTTAGGTATCTCAATGTTCCAGTCGGCACTATTGTAAGATTCGGGGACGTATATCTTTGTAACTGGAATCTCAATGGTTGAATCGTTCAATTTCAAGTCATTCGTTCCCGCGACAATTTTAAACCGTCCATACTTGAAAGTGTTATTTTTTGGCTCTATGACACAGTGGGCAGCGGTCAATACATGTCTCTCACCGATGATCCCACCGGTACATATTGGATAATCTTGTTGCTGTATGGAGACTACGTACTTAAATTCTCCGAACGTTGCTGGTAATCCGCCGATTACACCTTCTGCTTCTAAGGCTGCGACTAATAATAATAATAACGCGTTGAAATATTAGTTTATCACAAGTTAATCCGCGTACAAGTTAGAATAACAATAATGTTGAAGAAAAGAAATATATACCATTGTTGAAATTAATAAAAACGAATGCAGCAAGGCAGTTTAAAAGTGACATAAATCTTCGACTCATATTTGTGTCTAACCCAACAAGGCTATTCTATGACTTGTATTTTCATACTTGAGCGTTATATTTTTATAAAGCTCGATTACACAGTGTTTTGTATTGTATACTGCTTACACAGCTGAATGCATACCTATTACAATATATTTGCCTTTAAAATATACCTTAATATCAGAATTTGCAAACGATAACAACAAATTTTCCGTTAAAAAATTCTTCCTATCGCGATACACGTATAAATTCACCTTTAGATAAGATAATAAATTCTATTTATCGTGATTAACATTACATAACGGAGTCCCGCATCCCCTTTTGTATTTCATAACTAAAAGAAAAACTTTTCATTGCAAGCTTTATTTAAAAAGTTATACATAGGTAATAGAAAGTCAGGGTTTGTAGTTCCGACATCCTCCTAAAAGTGTCCTTGTAGAGTTGTGTGGCAATAAGCCATACAACCAACTATGATAACAAAAAAATGTACCAAAGATTGGGTAAGATTATCTAGATAAAAATTAGCTATATTTTTATAATTTTGACCGAAAACGCTTCTTAGAATTATAATTTTTAATTTCATATAGTGTATATGCGGTAATATTAATAATAGACGTATTCACAATGATAGTTATCTGAAATAAATTAAACATGATGCGATATTCATAAAGCTATCAGCTTTACAAGTTTGAATAGGCTTAAAACAAATATACCGGATCGTTACTATAATAATGTATTGATAAGATAACTTGTGATGTAAAGTTTTGCGTAAGATCGTAGACATATGGTTTGATCAATTATTATAGTCTGTGTTTTTTAGTACTTTCCTACTACTTATTTCATTTGAATTTAACAGATTTTTTTATTTAGTAAAAAGTAAAGGCCAATGATTCCGCCGGTACAAAATAGATAAAAAGGTTTTGGTATTGTATACAAATTTTAGTATAAACATTTTCTCTGTTCAAGTCAATTTTTTGAAATCTTTATATAGCTCACAATTAGTATTAAAAGTGAAAAAACGAAAATAACTCATCGTGTTCGTACTTTAAAGCTATCCCGGCAGCCAACCTCCTTTTCCGCCGTGATTCAGCTCCGGCAAAATTAGTGGTAAAAACCCCAAAAGATAACGAGAGCGAAATAGAAGAATCGCAAACGGTTTCGCGTGCTCGTAATCTCCTACTCCACCTCTGCAGCAGCAGCAACAGCAGCAGCAGCACTCGGCGCGAGTCAACAATGAGAATCGAGGAGTGGCTATGGGCAGCGAGAGAGTGTGTGTGTGTATATATATGTAGCTGCACGCGGTGATGAACGCGCGATTTCCGATTTAATTGCGCCGATTAGTTGCCGAGCGCGGGCTTTTGACGCGATTTTTCTTCTTACCGATTCACCGTTAATGGCCTTTTACGAGCGCCCCGGCCGCGTATTTGTCTTCGCTCGTATGTACCGCTGATTTGCTATACGTACGTGCACGTGCATCAAACGAATTGAAGTATCGAGTTAATAAAAGCTGATTGTTACACTGCTGAGACATTTTTCACGCTCGATTATACGATCTTGTGTTCAGTCATTCTACATATTACGATGTATAAGATTAGAAAATAAACGTAGCAAAGCTCGAAGTATAGTGGAACAATTTCAAGTCTTCCAAAGGTATTATAATACGAAACGTGCGGGGTAGACGAGACGACTGATAATCGTCAATTCGTGCACAAAGGCGCTAGAATGCGCGCTCGTGCGCAAAAAAGCGTAAAATACAAGAACGTCACGCGAGCGATTGGCCACTCGATCATCCTCGTTGTCACATTCTAGTCGTATAAAGAACAGCATCAGCAGCTGCGATGGTGGCGCGGGTTTAATGTGTTCGCCGCTCGTAAAAGCTCAAGATGCGAGCGACAGCAGCAGCAGCCTTTTCTTCGCGTGGATATGGATATATGGACGTCACGGGGATCATTTTGCACCGTTATATATACTGGAATACGACTCCCCCGAGTGTGTCCGCATCACGGCGAGTTCCAGCGCGACGAGTTTTGAGGTTATGTCTTCTATATAGTATGGATTCACCGAGTCCGAGGTGTATGTATACACATCAGTAATAAGTTCGTGATGGCTCGCGTGGTTTAATGGGCGAGTTTATGGCATCGAATGAATTGCCTGCATCGGCGCATATCGTGATCATGAATTTACTTTTGAATTCCTGATGTAAACAGTTTTATCCATCATATTTTGAATTTCTTCAACGCTGCAAAACTCGCAATTAGATCGTATCACAATGACCATCGCGTGCTTACGTAAGCGAATTAATAAAGTCATAGCAATTTCTCAATCCAGCGCCGTAAATACAGCGCGCGAATCATCAATAGATAGGGGATTTTTGAGCTCCGCAACAGCATCGTAAAATAGCGGCATGCACTTGGCGTAATCGATTCCTCGACGCTTTCGAGCACTATACACATCCTTTCTCTCTCTTCTCTCTCCCCCTCGATTCCGCGCCATTCCAAACAAAAATACCAGGCCTCATAAAACTATTACTTAAGCTTTCGACTCTCTCGCGTTGATACGCTCGCTTATTTATGGTTCTCGCCCATAATTGCAGATGGACCGATAACCTTCCGCGCCAGCCGCAATAACTCCCATCCATGCTCACACTCGTTCGGTACATTCATACATTTCTCTCTCTCTCTCTCTCTATTTTCAATCTTGATAACAATCGAACCGGCCTCGTCAACAATTAATACCATGGCAGGAATGATGATCCGTTATTTTTAGGTTATGTACGCTCGATCCTATCTGACGTGCGCGCGCATCTTGTGCGTGGGATTCCCCGAATGGACTGACTTCGATCGGCGGAAAATTCAAAGGACTACCCAACGATATCGAATGCTTTCATCGCGTGGAATTGCATAATTGCGCGTATATATATATGGTTCCATCAAGTGGGGCGCAAAAACTGACGCAATTACGCGGAATGCGCTCGCCGGTGGATTCTCCGGCAGCAGGGGACGCGAGAAAAATGTTCTATTAGCGCGTGGCGATGCTGCAGCTGAGCTATGCGTCCGAGAATTCGGTACTTCCCGCGCTTAATTAGCGAGCTGCTTCGGAGGAATTTTGTTATGAGTTCATTTCATCGGCCCTGTTTGGAATTATATCAAGAGTCGAGCTGCTTGTTCTTATCCACCAGTGTGTGATGCCTGATGGTATTGTATTTCATAAATTTACGGATATTAAAGTTCGCGAAACGTATTATGCAAAATATTTCATTTTTTTTAATTATTCGCATAGGGTACGAAAATGCACACCTTTTACCGAACAATGTTGCCGTATAAATTCGACCGAAGGTCGATGCTATAGCTTCAAAGCGATATCGGGCGCGCATAGCTGCAGTATAGGCCGAAAACAAAACCAATTCGGCGAATACGAGCTCTCGTTTCGATTTCATTCGAGCCTTTCATGTGCGCCGTCAGTCATGCGCAGCTCTCTCGGCTCGTGGCAAGAGAATAAAAGAGTGAAGTGCATCAGGTATTATAATGGGCCGTTATGAAGTTTTTTTTAGAGGCATTCGCGTTTGATTGAATTTCTACGACTCGCGATCCAGTGAATTTTTTCGAAGGTCATGTATACGAATTCTTGGAATATGGAAAATAACACGTGAAAATAGCGATCCTCGTATAAAAATAATAGGTGATATCGGAGCAGTTCATTGTCACGTTCAAACAAACATCCAATAAACCGACTTCTTTTATCCGATTATTTTCTATCAGTTTATAGTTTGTAGATTTAGCACTTTTTCATATATAGCGCGTTCGCACATTGCTGTTCGCACACACCACAAAAAGCGTAATACCCATAGTCATTTGATAAAAATACTCCCCCAGCGCTTTTCGGATAATCGTAAATAGCACGTACGGGCTATAGTAGCTGACAAAAGAATCTGACAAACAATGCGATCAAAGGATGCGAGCAAATAGCGTCCCAGTAGCTGATAATTACATTTATTGTCTCGTTTTTTTATTTGCCGCTCGTGTCAACATACTGCCCCATTGGCGCATGTGAAAACGCGAGAATCCACTCGATGCACCTCTGATATTCATCGGTATTTGTATGGACTATACGTATATCCACTCTACTGCGTAGAATTTTTCGCCATACACGCAAGGTCGGATATACTAGTGCGTGCTCGGCAAATATACAAAACGAGTTTTCGCGCCGCTCGGTTCTTTGCTCTGACGCTTCTGACGCGATATATTGCTCCTCGATTTTCCTTCTATATGGATTTTTATTTTGCCGTGTAGTTCTCGTGGTTTATGTAGAGCAGTTTTCTGAAGATAACACAGAGTAAACACAGTAAACGCGCTTCTCGAGTTTTTCGAAAACTTGAGAAGCCTATAGTTTCCCGTTAATTGTAATCTCGTAAGGAAACCCCGCTCGTAAACAAACATTCCCTAGACTCGTCGAGGCGCGAGAGCTGCTCTAAAACTACAACCGCAGAGCCATAGTTAATCGCCGCGCACGCGACCGTAAGAAAAAGTCAAAAAGCCCATCCAATAAACAGCAAAACCAACTTAGAGCTGTAGTGCGCGCGCCGCTCGCGAGAAAAGAAACAAAAGCGTTAACCTTATGTATACACGGCGATATAGTTGCGTATACATACACAGCTCAACCCTCTCGTATACAGGCATCTCACCTCTGGCCGTAAAAACAAGAGCATATGTATAGCTATGCTCCTTCGGTTGCTGTGATGCAGCTCTCGCGCAAAAGAAAGCATAACGGCGCTGCGCCCCGTCGCGCGGAAAACTGCTCTCGCCGCGCGTATCAATTACGCCGTGAGGCCGTTATTAATAAGAGTAATTACAGCCGGGGCCTAAAAATAACGCTCTCGATAATGCGAGAAGTAGCGTATAATGTGCGCGTGAATTATGTGATTGCTGCTGCTGCGTGTGGAGGCTGTTTTTATTGTGCTTTATATGTACTAATTCATCAGGATTTGTAGAAATGCAAAATAAGTAAATTAATACAGTATTTCAAGAGTATGTATATTAACGACTGCAGGTGAGCGCCGTCATCGCGATAGCAGCCGCGTATATTTACACTATACAGCTGAGACGGGCGCGACACTTTCTGCGATTATCTGCGTAAAGAAAATAAAACACAGCCAACAGAGAGCGTTGTGCCTGATGGGAATTCAAAGTTTAGGACTCGAGATCGTCGAGCAACGATTGTCTTCCGCTCGCGGCGCAAGTGCGTCGTTTTTTAACGAAACAATCGACAAAGGTTTCGTTTGCTCAATTAATAAATCCTTCGTCCTCTCTCTCTCTCTCTCTCTCTTTCTATATATACTCTCCTCTCTCGGCAAAATTTCCCGAAAGCTCCAGCCATTCTTCAAGCGCATATCGATAGTCTCGCGCAATAACTATACGCTCTCGTATAACTCGCCGCTCTTATCTCCATCTGCTCTCTCTCTCTCTCTTTCTCTTGGGGCCTCTGTCGAATGGCTTACTCGATCCCTTTCTACCTATACGTTCGCGTATATCTTTTCTCGCCGCATAGGCCCCTTCTTTTAAACCCCCGATAAGTCGGCCGTCGTAAAGTCTCTCTCGGCAGCTGACGATGCGACGTTCCGCGTGCACGTGCTGTATATTGTATCTCGGTATATAAGTTGGTAAGATATTGGTACTACTTTTACGTCCTTCTCAAAATATATATATATTTTTTTTTCATCAAAAGTAAAATTCATCTTCATTAAAATTGCAAACGCGGACAACCAAATAAAAATTAGACACTTCCATAAATCGGTCTGTCGGCTAGAACCTACATTTCGCTCTTTCCTCTTACAGTAGCTCCGAGAAAAGCAAAGGCCCTAAGAAAGAAGCTCGAAATTCTATTCGCTCGCAAATTCGCCCCGCTTATTAAGCGGGCTATTTACGGGCCGGATAACGAGGCCGACGCGACTTTCCGGGCCCGAATTTATGCGCGTCTCTGCAGGCTTATCTACTCCATGCCGCCGGTGGGAATTTTAATGAGAAACCTTTCGAGGGCTCTCCTTTTTTTCGTGCGACGTTGCGTGAATGAATCGTCGAGTTTTCTGGATGTATGTGTGTCTGTGTGGCGGGATGAGCTTTTGACTGATTATGAGAGATACGGTTGGGATTCATTTTCGAGCTTACCTACTGAAATTTTATTAAAAAAAAAGATATTTTTCAACGAGATTGAAAGAGGAACGGAAGTGACTGTAATTAAACTTTTATAAATTTCTCAGGAGACTTAGGCTTGAATGTTTAAATAGACAGCGTAGATTCATCTCCGCATCAGTACATAGTCGCAGGTAAAAAGCCTCATTTCCATATCCTCTCGCAGATCATCAGCGAAATCTCACGCGCAGTCGATACATCTCTCTCAGCCGAGAGTAGGTATACATATCCGCAGCGATAAATAATATATGCACCGAGAAACTCTCCGCGGATCGTCTCGGGGTGCCTCCAGCCCCCATCAACGACGTTAACGGCCTAATTAACGGAGACCGGATTAATCACGCGCACATATAGCGCCGCGCGCAGTATACGAGTGATCATCGCTTAATTAGGCAATTAATTAAACGCGCGCTACGTGTCGCTGCTGCAACGCGACTGCTGCTTTATATTTCGCGGAGACGTGTGTGTGTGTGTGTGCGGGGGAAGCTTCGATCGATGCGCTTTTATTTTTTGAGGGAAGAGGAGATGCGGTTCGCGTTGAGTTATTTATAGGGTGTGTGTGTGTGCTTCAGCTCACAATCTTTTCTTTTTGGTTGGTAGCGCTGGAAATTGCGGCCTCTGGGAATTGGCTATTCTACCGAGAGACTGTATGGATTTTTTATGAGCTTCGCTGGCGTTTGTATTTACGGAACGACGGGAATCATCTAGAAATAATGGCTGTTTCGAGTCCTTTTGTAGGATGTATTATAGTGGTGTTGCTTACTGCTGCTGCTGCTGCTGCTGCTGCTGGTAATGGGGAGATCAAACTAATCACTGCGCCTGTGATTGTTATCGCTGCGGATTCGATCTATTATTCAGGCGCATTTGAATTGTTAAGCGACCCCCCCGTAAACTGCGTATACGAGGCGTTTGATCAAGAGGAGTAGTATAATCTGCAGGTTTTAATCTATGTTTATTGATGAATACGTTGAAAATTGAAATTCTCATAAATTTAACGTTTTCTGTCGCAGGTGTAGTCATATACGAGAAAGAGAAAATACTTGAAACCCATCAATTAGCTGATTATTTCCAGCTCAAATCCGTCCAATTCAATCCACTCTATCCAGAAAGCAAAAAAAAAAAATTCTTTGTCGACTGAAAGGTCTTTACAAGCACTACCTCAATTCCATCTCTATAAAGAGCCTAAAAAGCTCGCGGTCACACAGCAGAAGACACGTTGAAGATGACCACTCAAACCCTCTCTCTCCTCTGCAGCGGCATAAAAGAGAATCCGTTACCTTTCTCAAACACCGCTCGGCCGAATTGCAGTAGCGGCAAAAGTTCGGTTCATTCCTCCCCGAACTTTGTGTGCTGCGCCACCAGACAAAGGGATGTATAGCCAAGCTCCGGCCACTTCTGTCTTACTCTCCGGGCTGCCGAAGACTGACACTGTGATCTTTTTCTTGAGCAAGTTATACTCTCTCTTTCTCCGCGGCATGTGTATGTATGTGTGTGTGTGTGTGTATATATATAGTATAACGGCCGAGAGCGCACTTTAAAACTTGAAGCAGACGGAGAACTCCGAACGAGATCGAATACCTGTCGGCCGACTACTGGCTTTTTTTCCTCTCCTCTCGTTTCGAGCTTCCTTCTCTTCCAGCCTCGACTTTTATAAGAGCGATCGATGTCTAATTTCGCCATTTTTCTCCCTCCGAAGATTGATGGTGCGCGAGGATCGCTTTTCGGCGCGACGACCTTTTTTCCGAGAAAGAGAGCTTTATTCAAGGCGCACTGTATTGCGATTGCTTCGATTGATTGTCCTTGAAGCTTGGAAAATGTTTATCTCGAGACTGTATAATTAATGTACTCGTTCGCATTTTCCAGATCACAAAGGATATGCTTCTCTTCTTGCATAAGTGCGCGCGCACCGAGAAACTCTCTCGTACATTGAAATTAAGCATAAATCAAATCCAACATATCTCGCGATACGACTTACCGCATTTTAATACACACACACGCACACAGAGTCGACTCTCTCCATTCAAATCTCCATCGATAGATACGCAAACGGATAAACGCCAGCTCTATAATTCCCATCTATTTACAGCGTGTAAACGTCACCGCGCAAATTCCTCGCGGATACACACATCCTCGCGTGCGCCTCGATCATTTATCGTTCTTTAACGCGCGCATCCATCACACAAATACGTACACACATACGCTCTCGCTATCCTAACCTCAAAACTTTAGTCTCGTCACGTCCATTCGGTCTATACGTATATAGTGTAATATATATATAAACGCGTCGTGTTGGACGTCAATCAGTGCCGATCGCGGCGATGCTGCGGGCCGATCGATTCGTTATAACCCGCGCATATATGTGTGCGTGCAAGGATCGCGCGCGATCGGCTTTTAATTGTGCGTCGTCGCTCTCTTGGTTTATAGCGTATATGAAGGTGTTCCGTCCAAGATAGGAATCGCTGCTGTAGAATGACTGATTTCGAGATTTATCGGAATAATTGCGCGCATTTATTTCGCTTATACCAAAAAGTCCCTGACCAACAACAAAAAAAGAAGCTTCATCGATCTTATTAATATTTTCACTCGAATGACAGCCGATACAATCGTCTCGAACAATCAGTAAAGTCATACCGCTATCCAAACTTTCGCACGTTCCATCCCGTATAAGATCCACAAGTCAAATAAATAATCATCCAGAAATAACACCTCATCAATCTTTCCTCGAACAACGTCTCGCGCGCGCGCGCGCGAGCTCCCGATCCGAAACGCCAGCGTCGATATTAGTAGGCAATAACTCTCGCAGCGATACACAGCACAGCAGTGTATATATATACCTATACTACCGTAACACGCCGGGCTTCATGAACGTCGGGCTTTTCGAATCATGTCTGCGATGCTGCAGCCGAAAAAAAAATGATGCAGCGGTACGGAAAACGGCCGAGGCTAAACTCAATTTATCCGGGGGGAGAAGAAAGGCGAAACGGTGCACGACGCCGCGCGTGCGAGAGCTGGAAAAGTGATTAATGGCGCGAACGTTTGATGTGTATTGGCTCGGATTGTTCGATTAATATACATTTTTTCTTTTCTGATCTCGTTTGGTCTTTGTTGAAAACTGGTCTCTGGTTAACTGGATTTCTCTTTTGTTTTCTAAATTAGAATCAAGTTATATTATCGCGAGGATTTTTAAATGATACATCTCCTATCTTCCACCACTGATGCTACTGCAGATTTATCTCCCTTCACTTATCTCCTTGTTAACTTCGTTGTACTTCGGACTTTGGTTTTGCCTTCACTATGCTGATACCACTTAATTCTCTATCAAGCGCGGTTTATTTGCTTATTTTTCAATGGTCGTTACACGACTGCAGTACCACTCCTCAATTAAAAAGATGTTACCGATGAAGCGAAGATTTCCCTCTTCGCAACTTTGAATCCTATCTCCGGTGATTATATCTCGGCCGGCTTTTTCAACTCCTCTCGAATCTTCAGAGATTAATGGATTGCAAGTTTGTTGCATCAAAAATCGCATTCAACCAACTTCTATTTTAAACAATCGTTTATACAATTCATTGTTATATTAAAAATCGTTCAGCGTTTTTGCCGTGAATACCAAAAATATACAGAACAATTAAATAGGCGCAAATCTATACTTATATATCAGCGAACGATATACCACAGCTCTCTCTATATAGATGATGCTGTATAAATTATACAAATGTATTCGCAATGGATTATGTTGCAAAAGCTACCTCGCAACACGTGTAATTAATAGCCGCATAGTTTAATGCCATCAGGGTAATGGACGTGCTGTGTTCGCTTCAAGTCAATCTTCTGTGTAAGTGTTATGTATGCAGTACACGTTTATATAAGAGCATTCGCTCGAGAGACATCTTCATCATTAGCGAATTGCGTGCGCAGTTCTTAATCGGAAGTATGCCGATTTTTTCAAAAGAAAATCCAATTTTCTCATCAGTATATATTATACAAACGTAATATATAAATTCCAGAAGAATCAGATTATACAACGAGAGAAAAAAATAAACAGCCTGCAGGCCGCACGCATCGACGCCTCCTTACACATACATAACACATCCATCTCGGCGTTAGATCGCTATCGAAGATGCAGCAGCAGTAGTGGCGGTGGCGCTGTATATACGTGGCTTCGAGACGTAATCTGACTGGCGGATCGCGATGCTGCTGCTGCTGTTGCACACCATTATGCTTGGCTCCTCTCGCGGAGGTAGTACTACGACGGACGACACTCCGGGGAGAGGAGTTTAGCTTACTTTGCGTCGTGGGGGAGATTCATTGCCTGTGATGCTGTATAACTGAGGCTTTTGAGCCAGACGACAGTATCGTGTTTTGTCGAGTCTTCTGGTTATCTTTGCGAGACGAACGTAATAATTATAGCCATTGAATTCAGAGTTTATGTAACTGTATAAGCAAATTATCTTTCATGACAGTGTATATACTTAATAGAATCGACCGCGCAGCTATAAGAATCTCGTAATCGCATACATAAATATCAAAGTCCCTGAAAATTAGACTGTCGATCTAAAGCGATTCACTGCCGATCGGTCCGCTCCTGTCGCCCGTCGTTCTAACCTCGAATTAGCCCAAAGCAATTTGATAGTCTTACAATCGCCGATACAAATTCACTAATAACCGCAATTGCCAACCGATCGATTTATATACACACACGCGCGTTCGACGCAGACAAAAAAATCGATGTAGACATATAGGCCGAACAGATAAATCGCTGACCGGAAAATTCTGCTCGCCGCGGGAACATTGAAAATCTAATTGAAAAATAAATTGCTCGCGATTCGTTATGAGCCGCTTTACCGAGAGAATATATACATACAGTGGTATAAATGCTTTGTTCTAGTTTTGTCTGTGTACTTTTTTAATTTATTTTTTCTCTGATCGTCGTTTTATTTGGCCGTTTGCTGAAAGGATCCGGATTAATTTTTAAGCGAAAGCGAAGTCGTCCGCGGCGATTTTCCAGTATTTCACGGGAATAAATACAAATCGTTTTTAAAACTGTCAGCAACAAATCGGTAAAAATCGTTTGCTATATTTTTACCGAGAAACCGCGTATACCTACTATTATTTTCTTCGTAATACGAAAATACAATTCAACTTCCATATAATAATCTACGCGGGCTTACACAACTCATATTCAACATATCCGGTACAATAGCAGTATAGGAGTCGGAGAAAAATCTCAATTCTCGAAACAATAGAAACCCGAGACAAAAGCAGTAGCAGCGTTACAACCGAACCGAAAAATGCTTAAATTTTTCAATTTCCCTGCAGCTCTCCCCTCATTTCGCATTCGACATGTCGAGAGAGAAAAAAAATTCCAGCGCGGTTGCTTTCTTCCCCCGATATCCATATCGCGCGCGCGGATAAGAAAAAAAAGCACAGTAGCCGCGAAAACTAATTTAAAAAGGAAAGCCCGAACAAAGCGCTCGTCGCGCACTCGAATATGCGCGCATATACAGGTAAAATGAAAGCAAAATGAGGACAGAAAAACGGCGCCCGAAAAAAAAATAAAATAAGAAAAAAATCGTACGGTGGGTGGGTGAACAAAGGCGCGGAAAACGCGTGGCTCCGCCGCTGAAAAAGGAAAGAAGAAGCTGCCGCACCGCGCAACAACAATAACAACGGAAGCAGTAGCAGCAGCAAGCAGCGTATAAGCCTCGGGACAAAAAGGAAGTGAGCCGCGCGTGTACGCGCCGGGGATTTGCATTGAAATTGCGCGAACAGGAGAACGCTTAATTATATGCGCGCTCCCTCTCTCTGTGTATATACCCTTTCGCTTTCGTTTGTTCTCCGATCGATTGTTGCGTGATTTTCGCTATTAAAATTTTCGCCAACTCCGCGAGAGATCTACCGGTGCAGCCGCAGGAATTTATGCAGATGCGAGAGGGAGGTCGTGTTGTATAGGAGCTTCTTGAATTAAACCGGGGGAATCGATGCGCGATTTACAAGGAATTAATAGGCTGGAGATTCGGTAGCTTTACATTATTCAGCGTCTGTTTGTTATACGCGGTTTGAAAATCTTGGCTTTGTTCTCGCCGTATATGGGCATCCAAAAAAAGGAGCTTCTTTCCGGAATATCGCAAGAAATCTCCAAGTTTAAACACACGAGTTAGCCGCGCGACGAGGAAGAAAAAACGCTCTAGTTTTATTTACGTATACCGAAAGTATCTTGCGTATAATACAACTCTCGCGCAAGAGGGAAATATAAAAAGGCAGATTGCGTGTATATATTTCCGTTTTATAAGGGAAACACGCAGTTTGAGAAAGTTATAATGGTATCGCGTCGCTAAAAACGCCGTCTCTCGACATCGTAATTCCACGCTGTCCGCTCTCGTATTATAACTTTTTCTAGACACACGCCGCAACTTCAATAGCTCGTCTCTCGCTCGCGGTCTTTATACGTAATACCGTATCTACACTTTTATGCTCACCGTCTGACCGCACGTACTGCTGTACTACTTGCTTCTACTCGAAAAAAAAAACTCGGACGCGCTTGGAGAATCCAAGCGATAAATCCATCAGCTGCGATAAAACTTTTGTGAAATATATACGTTATTGCAAATTCGAAAATTTGTATGTGTATAGCGGCGCGTGTATAGCTTTCGCGCCGAGCGACAACAGAACAGAAAAGAGATCGAAGCTCGCGCGAGCCACCGAGAAAGTGAAACGTCCGGTTCGTTATTGCTTCGACAAGTAGACACGAGCGACCGCGGCCCGTATACACATCACGTTTTCCTGAGCCGCTTGAGAGAGAGAGAGAGAGAGAGAGAGAGGCCATCGCCCTGTGGGAAATAGCGGCCGTCAGTCGGCCGGACGGATTTATCGGGCCGCGCGTTCGAGCGAAGGATACACGTCAAAGCCCGCAGTCCTTTCCTTCTCTCGCTCTCTCTCTCTCTCTACTATGCTCTCTGCTAATAATTGCTGGAACTGATAGGACGATCGACCGGCGTCGCGTTATGGCCAGTCGCTCGTGCGAAATTGGCTCGTCGTGTCGTTCTGACCTACTTTGCGGGACGTTCGTGATTCGCGAAGCCAATGAAGCTACTTATTTAGGCTGGGTTTTTAAAATTTTATCATTTATCGTGCGCGAAAAGTAGAAGCTTCATATTTGTTCTAGTCCGGAAATTCAGCAGACCTACGCAATCTCTGCCTGCAACAAGACACTCGGCGCTGTATATCGTGTCGTTCATCTCTCGAGCCTCCGGCGATATTCGGCCCGGCGGTGGTGTACAGAGACTCTTGTCGCGACTTCCTCATGTGTCTAGCGAGCGAAACGGACCAAGCCAATATCCGGCCGCCGAGATGACGTACGATCCTATATATAACACGAGCCGCTCTCTTGGCTTCGTTTTCCGCGACGTGCTGCAGTTCTGCGGAATTTGAGGGATGAGTCCATTAACGTATATACGCTGGCCTACATTCTGTTTTGTGTATCTCTCAGAGTTGCAAAAGTTAATTATTCTCCTAAAACGCCTGCAACCACACCCAATCCGATAAATCCTCATGCCATATAATATTCGAGCACACACAGCCTTCCGCGTTTGCGGCCTAATCTCCGTTGACTCAGCCCATGAAATTCAAGTTGCTCTCCCTAAAAAGCTCGACTTCCTCATTCGCCCCTTTGGTAATTCCGTCAAGTTTGTGCGGCGTCACCGACTCAACTGTGTATACATATAATACTAACTCTCCCAAGTACGAGAGGGACAATATTTGCCACGGTTTCGCGCGGGTATGGCGAGGAAAGAGACCGTAATAATAATAATGATAATAATAACAATAATAATAAAGATAGCGCGAGGAAGCAGAGGCGCAGAGGCTTTGCCAAGGGACTTGGAAAACGACTGGGTGACGGATCGGGGGTTAAAATTGTGTGGCACACACAGGCCGGGTATATACTGTTTGCGGCGCAAATATATATAGGAGTGATATTGGACGCGAAATTGAAGGCTCCGCGAGGCAGGATATAAAGCAGAGAAAAACTATATCGGCCTTTAATGCACACCTTCGAGAAAAACACACTCGATATTAAGGAAGCTTCAGTATATAGTCTCGACTTCCCGAAAGACTTTTCAACAGTCATTCCCCAATCGTCGTTCCCAAATCCGAGAAAATCGCGCGCAAACGCGCTCGTAAAACACCCTCACTCTAAAGGCAAAAACTCGTCGACCGAAAAAAAGGAGAGCTGCGAGAGAGCAATCCCGGAAAGAGCGGGTGCAAGTTTAAAAGCGGAACTCTCTCGAAGAAATCGGGTGTAGCACAGCGCGACGTCGCGAAAGAAAAAAAACGAAGAAGCTAGAATAAAACTCGGACGTGCCGTCGGCGAGAGAGAGAGAGAGAGAGTAAGGAAACAAAAGCGACGCGATAAAAGCGAATCGCGCGAACGACGGGACGAATGGGTAATGGGCCGATTGTCGAAGTCACTGCTCTCGAGCAATAAGAGCGAGCGCGCGCTTGCGATTAAAGCGGACGACAACGCTGTGATTGCTCCCCGGGCGTAGTTTCAGAGTTTGCCGTATATATACACGACGAGAGCTTTTGTTTTCTGCCGTCGTTGCGTGCGGGGAAGTGATTTTTAGTATTTTGGATGTTGTTGACGTAGCTTATATAGAATATAGATGAAAATACTCTCGATGTTAGTTACGCGCTTGTCTTTACGCGCGTTCGTATCTGAGGAATCCGCTCTGCAGCTGACCTCGTGTGAACAATAAGAACAACACAAGCGGCTCCGAGAGTACCGGCTTACAGCTCGACAACAGCTATACACGACGACAGCCAAGAGCCTGTTAACGGTCTGTACACACATTTGACCTGCGCCTGACGCTGCTGCTGCTGCTGCTGCGTGCCTCCCGATAACGTATATAGATTGAGAACGAGCCTTGCTTGCATCGATTGTTACTCTCACCCTGGCATGTAATGCCTGTGGACAGAGGAGTGTCTCGTGTAGACTTTGTACGTGGACTCCTCTATAATTAAATTTTTTAATTAATGAAATTTTTGGTCGTTAAATTGGCTCCTCTCTGTAAAATTATCGGACTTTCACATCATAGACTCGACAGAAGCGCATCGACTCGTGTTTTGCCCATAATTTTCTCAGATCTCGAAGTAGGTATATAGCGTCGTGCGCGCTGCGTATCTGCTGGCGTAATTAACCAATGCCTGGACAGGAACATTTGCATGCGCCGCTGCTGGTGCAATATTGGCGCGGCGCACACACGGCTACTTCAATACAGTCCCACCCTAATAAATTTGTTCCGAAATCAATACCCGATAATCGAATGATCCGAATACGACACGAACGCGTGCTAGAATTAAAGCTCGTATACCCTGACTTTCGAGACGCGCATTATAATGAGCGAGTCGAGTTGAGGAAAAATAACGAGCAATTTGCAACGAGAGTGCGTGGAATTTAATTCGATAGACACACGCTGTAGAGTATTAATCAAATGAAATTTTTAATCATCTCAACCCAATTACACTTTGCTCTATCCCCTTTACCTTTATAACTCAAGTCTCTCTCCTCTCTCTCAGTTGCAAAGATAGCGCATTCGAATTTCTCGCGGCGTCCGGCTGAATAATTCAGGCATCGCACGCAAGCACATACTGCCACCGGCCGCTACCGTGCACACGTGTATATATACTCGTAGCCGCGTATATACCCACTACACCGTCGTGTACGATTATTTTACGATCGATATTAGCCGCGGCGAGGCTCTTAATTCACGGGCCCCGCCGCGAGAATTATGGACTTTCATTTTGTTTCGGGATGGGCTTTACGAGGTGGCTCTGGCCGCGTGTATTTAACCTTGTAGAATTTCGTAATGCCGCGCGTTTAATTACGCCGCAGTAAGATATTGCATGTAAAACTCTTCCTCAGTGATTCTGACTTTTTTTTTATTTCTCTGTTGCAGGTATGTATACGTATAGAGGCAATTACCAATGGCTATTTCCATCGCGGTAAGTAGATTGAAAATGCGCGCGCGATATTTAAGAATTCTAACCTCAAAAATGCGCAAACGATGGAGAGAGAGAAAAGTTTGCCACAATCTCGGGAAAACAGCAGCCGCGAAGAAGAGGAGACAAACGAGGGTCGAGGCGCACGAAGAGATGACACGAGTGGTCTACGATGATGCACTAAACTCTTCGCGCTGTCTGCCTTAATGGACTCGCGCGTTTTTGAGGTTAGCTTGACGGGACTTAACCTCAAAGCCTCGCAGATTTCACACGACTCGCGTCGCATCTCTCCTTCTCCCTTGATATTCAGGAATATAACACACCAGCAAAAAAAACAAACAGCTATCACCGCGACTGCTTATTTGCACTCGTTAATTCTTCGGTTAAAAACCAGACGCTCGTTAATTCCGCGTCATCTATACGGGCGCGTTATTTACGATGATTGAAAAATCGACGACGCGATAAATATATACAGCTAATATCGCTATTCCTCAGCGCAAACATTCCTCTGTGCGCGCGCACGTGCGTATAGAAATTTTTCGCGTCAACAAGTCGATAATGATGCGCCTGATTTATTCGAGCTTTTCGTCGGCAAAAAAGTCTCTCGTCGTTTGAATTTTAAGCTGCGTAGCGCGAATGAAGAAATCCGTTATCTTTTCATCGATTCGCGCGCGCGTTTATGGCACGTAAAAGTGAATCGGGGATATTTTCGCCGAAGGCTCGTCATAAATTTCACGCGCCGCCGCAGAATCCGTATAAATCGGACGTTGATGATGTTTACTTTTCTGCTCGACGAGAGAGAGAGAGGCATTATTCTAATTACGCGGCGAGCAGCGCGAAGATGCCAATTACTGAAGCCGATAAAATCCCTCTCTGTCGCTTCTGCGTATACATGCGATGGTATATATAGAGAGAGAAAGATTTTACGGTATTTCTTTTCTTTTATCGTGAAAGTATAATTCGATTTCTCGAGTGATAAACAAGAGCGACACTTACTTGGTTTCATAATCGGCCGTTTTATTGAGTGCCTCGGAATTTTTGATTATTATTCTATGCAGTTTGATGAATATATACATATTTCCCGTGAAAAGAGTCAAAAAGCCTTCCATCATCGTGTGTCTCTCTAATCTCAGCGAGTCGCGTATATTAGCCGGCGATGATTGAGCATCGGCGATATTTCAAAGAAATTACAAAACACCCCTAAGCTGTGCATTAACCTCCTCGAGAAAAACAACAACGACAACGACGACAACGACGACGACGACGAGCAACGAAGGGACAACTCCTCCGGAAACGCGTTTAAAAAGTGTCACTCCCCTCCCAGTCCATAAATTATGCATGCAGTTATTTAGCAAATATATCACGGTGCAGGTTATACGCGCTGGCACTGCAGCACATCAGCAAGACGAGGAAAGAAAAAGTTATACAAGCGTCGCGTCGCCGCGCGGGGAAAATCCGTATAGCTATATATATACCGATCGCTTATTACGCGACATACGCGAGCGCGACTCGAATGTAATTGGAATTTTATTAATTGGCCGTTGCATAATTCATGCGACTACGCTCGGCTGTCTCTCTCTCTCTCTCTCTCTCTATGTGCAGTCGAGTAGCAGAAGAAGGAGAAGGAGGAGGAAGGAAGGAAGATGCCCGGCTTTCTTTCGTCCTTTTTCTCTCTCTCTCTCTCTCTCTCTCTCTCTCTCTCTCTCTCTCTCTCTCCCCGTTTACGTTCGTTGAAGCCTTCGCGATTTCTCATTCGAGGCATGGCAATGAGCGACCTGTGCAGTTCTTCCTTTTCTCTCTCTCTCTTTTTTTTCGTTCGAGTGAAAGAGCGAGTTCGCCTTTTAAGAGGGCGAAATGACGGATTTTCGTTCATCAGCGAACTGCGCAAATTACCGACGTAATTGTGATTGCCTTCGAGCTTATGAGAGACGCGTTTGTATGCAGCGGAATGGCTTCTATAGAGTAACGGTTGTTAATTTATTTTATACATCATCAACAATAAATTAAGTAGGCTCCATAACTATAGCCTGATTACGAGCTCACGTCCCAAAACGACGAATAAACAAACAAATCAGTGTATATACACTACGCTGCACCGTTACATGCATCCAGATATTGATTACAGCATCAGCTAATCCCGCAAAGAATAGCCAGCAGGTGTATATGAAATATATACATCCTCCTTTCGAGTATTATTATAAGCAGCGAGAAATAAGGCAAACACGATTCACTCAATTTCGAGGCCGCGCGCGAGTATTTCATTCATCATCGGTGTACAACATCAGCAGTACATATATACCGGCTGCACGCAGAAGCTCGCGCTTGAATTTCACGCGGCTACACACATCCAAGGAGCGTAATTTCGTCGAGGACGTACAGCCTAATGAGCCCGTTCGTATGTAGCATGCGCGTTGCAGCTGAAGCGGAGACATGCGTCTTATGCGACGATGATTTGATTAATACGACGTAAATTCGAATTTAATATCGCTAGATTCGCGCCCTCTGTCTTCGAGTATGTGTGCAGTGCAGTATGTGCGCTCACACACGACCGCCTACGTGTACTCGCTCTCCCTGCTGAATTGATTTATATTTCGCCTGGGAAGCCGCGCGAATGTCGTAAACATTGGCTGCTTGCAAACAGCCGCGCCTGTATACGCAGATTCTAATGGCGGGATATCCCACAGCTAATGCCACTGTTATAACCTGTGGTGTATATATATTCAACTGAATTGTATGTATTGCGTTAATTTTTTTTCAAAATTTTACAGTGCTGATGGAAATTATTCGTGAATCTTTAATGAATAAATATTTGTTGCTCTACAATCCAGAAAGATAAATGGTTCACGCCGTCTTGCTATGTGTGTAGTGACGATTATAAACTCTCCGACTTAAGTTTCGAGTCAGACTTCCATGAAATAAAAAAGGGAATATAACTCGGAACAATACTTGGCGGATGTTGGGTTACCGGTAGGTGAGCGCGACTCATCCTCATAAGGATCGGCTCTTATCGCTGTACTGCAGCAGCAGCTCTCTCGTATTTATTAGGCAATTAAATGCACGCGCGTATTGTAATTTGATTAAGCCTAGAGTAGTAGCACAGCGAGCGATTCATATTTACTAATTTCATGCGATGCTGCATATGCCATTAATGTAAATATGTGCTTCATGTTATTAATATCGCGGTGGTATATAATTATATATGCGCGTGAAAGCAAACAATATGTGTATAATGTATGCATACTGCATTACAAATTTTTACGACTCGTCGCGCAATGCTTATATATAACCGATAAATTTTAGTATAGTACATCATCAACCATACGTTTGTTTACAAACTATAATAAACGAAACAAATTATTTCATTTTATTTTTAAGAGCATTCACGACATTTCATCCTTCTCAAAGCGAGCTTAAATCCTCGAAAAAAAATTTCGAATGCGCTCAACCGACCAAAACCAGCGTGTACGAACCGCGTATAAGAATGTCACCGCGGCGAGAATCTGATTCCCGTCGTACATAATATCAGCTCCCCGCAGCAGCGCAGTGCGATCAAGTTTCTCTCTCCCTTTCTTTTTTCACGCGAGCCCGTGTACACATATATTATACAGCACTGGCAAACCAAAGCTTTCGGCTTTGTGCGCTGCGGAGCCTCGGTTACTTAAGCTGGCTTTGCCAAAGCCTTGAATCGCGAATGTTGCCTCCTTTGCGCGAGAAGCTTATCGCCGCAAACTCGACTGGAGCGTCCGACTCTCTCTCTCTCTCTCTCTCTCTCTCTCTCTCTCTCTCTCTCAGCGGAGTTACTGCGGCTGTAAGGTACGTACGTTGTTTATTCGATTTTTTTTTCGTTGGCTCGGTGACGCGAGGAGCTGATGGAGCGAATGTAAATGCCTTACAGAAAAAAAAAGAATCGACGATAAAATGCAGTACACTCGCAACTTCCGTAGTTATATATACACACACACACAGGCCATATCCAATAAATCAGAAAAAAAGCTCGAGCCGCAATTCCGCGGAGGTTAAGCGCGTTAACCCTGCGATCGCGTCTGCAATTACGCGCTCGTAAAACCGGCCTCGTATAATCGCCGCTGGAGGTGCGAGAGACAATCGTAGTTTTCGCGTAAAAGGACACGGCTTGCATCTCGCTATACTATATAAACTACTGCTGAAAGAGAAAAGAATCGACACAAAGCGCTAGCTCCTTTTCCGCGCTGATGCCTTTAAAAGAGCCGAACGCTGCGGCAGTGAATGAAAAGGCGCGAGATCGCCTTAAGAGGGCCGCCGCGCGTCGCGATGCAGAGGAGCCGCAAGAGGAGAGTATAGGATTGATGGGCACTTGGGAATTAATAGCCTGTTACCGCGCGAGCGCGTATATAAAAGTTTTATCTGCCCCGGAAATCGATGCGCCGCGGATTGAAACGTTTCCGCTTAGAAATAAGGGCTTAATGTTTCTCTCATTGCGAGACTCGAGCTATCGCGCAGCTTAAATTCTTTTCTCAGGCGTAAGTATGCGCAAGCCGCGCCGAGAGTATTCAAATGATAATTGCGCGCGTGCTTGTGCGCTTTTCACGCTCTTTTTCTCTCTATATATATCTCTTTCTACTTGCGTGTCGCTCTCGAGGATTTTGCTTACGTAAGTTTAGTTAATTCTGATGCTGATTATTTTTAGCTGCTCGAGATTATGACGGGCAGTTTCTCCTTAAGTGCGACTGTTGCGGCTAATGGCTTCGAATAGTGCTGTGGCATAGTTGAGGGACGGTGATTGTGGAAATTCGCGTGATTTCTTCTTATTCAATTAGTGATAATGAATCGGAATGTGTATCATTAGTATACGCAGTTGATTCGACAAAACACTACTTGTGGGCGCAAAGAGGCTTATTGTGCTAACTTTCCTTTCATCGCGCTTGGATGCAAAAAAAGAACGTCGAATTACTGCTTCAGACGTAATAATTCATTTGCGATTTACTCAATACGACTTCGACATTCTAAACGATAAAGTTAGAATAAAGGCGTTTATTATAGAGCAGTAGTTTAAGTAACTCTGAACGCATGCAAAGATTGTCTAACATCGATTTGTGATAAGTATGAACAAATAGCATTTTCGAAACTTCAAATTTACCAGGGAAATCATAAAAAGTAATATATTAACAAAAGGACCGTATTTTTAAATAAACGATGAATTTATTCAGACTATATACAAACAACCTTTTCTGTGATTTAATCATCTGTAAGTTTTATAGATAATCATTTATCCGACTATAATTGCTGTACTTTACCATATTATAATCTCACATTTTAGCTAGGTCCATCTCGTATTCGCCAAGGCACATGCTTATAAAGCGGGGAAACCCCTACTGCATCAAGAAAAAAATCTGCTCTGATAGGATAGACATAATAATATATCTAGTTTAGTATCCATGTTTTCCGATATTGTCGCATACGGTCTTTTTATAGGACTTATCCTCCTGAAAATAGATAACTCAGATTCAATAGAAAGCTAACTATATTTTATCTCATATAAATGTTATGCTATATTTGACTGAACATTACCATGCATCCTAAATATGCAATCCCTTCGACACGTCGTCTTTCCCGGCAATTTTTTTCAAGTGCTCGGTCACATATTTCCTGGAAAGTTTCGCGAACTCTTCCTATCTAGCAACAAAGGGAGATATGAGTTTAATTTTAACTTATAGAATACGCAATAAACTGCTTATTTTTATTAAAAAGTAAGTATTAATACAAAATACTGTAATAGCGTATGTATAACTTACAACTTCAGCTTCAGCAGCTTGTTCGCACATAATTAGAGTCAGTCCAAGGATGACACAGAGCGAAAGCGTGTAGCCAGCCATGACCGAATTTTCAGAAAACTTTAGGATGCAGCCTGAAGGGTAATCTCTGACTTGTAGTTAGCCAAAACCGAAATTTCTTTCTCTTTTATAATCACATTCCAATATAAGTTTTATGATTTGCCACGCTTGCGTATGATCAGATGAACAATTAATTTTTTTTAACAATTCATTTTTATTTGCAACTTCTACTTCACTATGCTATTATAAAGTAATTTTTCAACGACTAATACATCTCACCATTTCTTCTGCAAAACAAGAAGCAATTCAAAGCCAGTTATACATCTCTATACAAACTCGGCTGACAAAAATAATCCTCTCCAAGATCTAGAGCCACGCGTTACACCTCTCCCCTACATTCAACTTACGGCTTCACTCAACGAAGCCCTGGCGTCACACACGGTGCAGTCGGAGGAAGCCACGCTATAAATCTCGGGCGAATCCAAGCGCGAGTTCAATCAGGAGTAGTAAGCGTGCACAATGAGAGCGCAGAGCCAGAGAGACGCGAGAAAGAACTACAATGGCCGCATATTTCAAAGTTTTCCGAGGGTTCCCCGCGCACACCCTCTTCGCGAGGATTCCGACTTAGGCGCGAGCGTGACGGACCGCGAGTACTATATGTAGAGGACAAAGGGACAACCGCGAGTTGGATATTGAAAATCGGGAATGAAGAATGGAAGGGGATCGGTTACGCTCGATTTGCTGACTATAAGCTGCGCTTCATGAGCTTTGACGAGGGTTGCAGAAGTTGTGCGATGGATTTGAGTTACTGCATGCTTTTGAGGTTAGACAAAAGCTATTTAACGTCATCGCTTTTCTCTTCTTGGTTCACCAGAAACAGGTATAGCATTCAAAAATTAAAACGTGCATTGGTTGAGAGTATTTTAAGTAGAATTTTCCATTAGAATTATTTTATTATTATAAGAAGAACTCGAAGAGGGATGATTTGTAGGATGTTTTTTAACGGATTTAAATTACTGGTTTTAAGTTTTAATGGCATTGCATTCATTTCAAAAATGGCAAAATGCATTATTTAAGGCTCTATCTAAAAACAGAGCTATAACTTTATTCGTAAAATAAGCCAACAAATATCTTTACGAACAACCAATATACTCAATTTCTCTCAACGCGGCGGCAAACTACCTTTTTATAGTTCTTCTTATGAGCGATTCTCAAGCCGACAATCCGCATCACTGCAATGCAATAGCTTTCTTTCTGCATCACCCTCTCGCTATCCAGCATATCTCTCGTCGTGTTACATCTCGCATGAGCGACATCTGCCATAAAGAAGTAAAAAGTAGACGCGCGGTAGAGAGAAAAGATGAAGGAGGAGACGAAGCAACGAGATCTCCACCGGCCATGTCCCGAGATGACAATGGGGATATCTGGGGCCGAGTGCGTATGACGTCGTACGATTTATCGGGGCTGCTGCGCGATGAGATAACGTCGCGCCCATCGCTTTTGGATTATGGAGATTTGTTTATGCATTCTTTTATTTCAAGCGAGCGACCAGCCTTCGGTCTTTATTTATGTATAAGCATATGATATAGGTATATGTCGTGCTTCGCGCGCTGGAATATTTTTTCGAGTTTCCGTTGACTTATTGATAAGCATATGCGCTGCCTTGGAAATGTCAATTGTATTTGAATTATTGTTATTATATGAGTGCTGTAAAAACACTGCAACTTAATTAGCCTGCAGCTGACTCATTGAAATATATATTTTTTTTTTGTGATACTTAAATAATACAATTTGTAGTTTTTTTATAACTTAAACATTTCATTCCTTCTTATCTTCTTTCGCTAAGTGAATTTTACCCGTTGCTTCAAGGATATCTTTACGCACATCTTCGATAAGGTCTCCGCAAGTTTGATTGTTGATTGCAAAGAATACCTCCTGAAAAATTAAAATGTTTTTTTTAATCATGTGGAAAATTTTACAAATAACTGTAAAAGTATTACTGAATTACATACGTAGCATTTTAACATTGTCGTATACGGCTGCATGTGGTTGCAATGAATCTTAGCATAATGCTCGCAATTAGTATACTTAGCTATATTCTTCATTATATCACCGATTGGCTGTAAAATTATTTCAATAATATCAATAAAAATCCTATTTGATAATCTCGAATCTTAATCGCCAGTTTGATCACGATCGACTATTTTAAAATAGGTGCCGGAAATGACGGGCGGGTGCAATGAGGGTTTTTGCTTTTATTAATATGTGTTTATTTATATAAACATACCTAAAGCAGGACTGAAGTTACTATTTTTCACTGACTCATGCAGGTAATAACATTTTTATTGCCCTATTTTGAGGAAACGTTAATTTTAATCGTGCGAACAAAAGTTATGTAAATCGCGAAAATCAATACATCTTTTACAAAAATATGGTGTGCACCGAGGGCTAAGTGGACGTTTTGATCTCGTATAGTAGCAGTACTCGTCTCGGCTCGCAAACGTAGTCGCCTTCGACTCGTACTGCAAATTCCACACACGGCGTAAAAAAAACCCACTTTACGCCCTTAGTCCACAATATACTATTATCAGAACCGTAGCAGTTATTAATAATTATGGGCTTTTTTAAATGCAGACAAAAGTAATAAAGAAAAGCCGAAACGCCGTGCCTGATTTATTCTTGTACGTTATAAGATTAGTTATAATTAAATATAAGTGATAATAATACATACATCCGGTTTTTTTTCTGCCACTACCTCATCGTGCATCAAAAAAATGAACCCAATAAGAATACCCAGAAATATGGTGTAGCGAAACATTTTGAGTCTTAGAGTTTTTCAACCGATGAATTTTGTCTGGTTTGCTTTATATAACTAAATTGCTTTGCAGACGTACGTGAGATATTCTGCTATTGAATAACTTCTATAGTTATAATACAGCGTATAAGAAACAATCTTATCTTCCGGAACAAACTTTTATTTGAAAATAATTCGTGGGTCTTATTGGGTTGTACAAATAGAGCAATTATTTCAACATTCTTGTTATATCTACAGTGGATTATTTCCCTTGGAAAAAATACATAACTGCGACAATTTATGATAAGAGACATCTGATTAAATACTCTACACTAAACTTCTTGTACGCTACGCAATTCTTTTAATTAAATAAGGTAAATCGAAAAATTTACTTTATATATCATACATATCGTAATATGAGAATTATGGTAATATTTTTAAATGATTATCTTAATAATTTATAAATGATACACTTTCATTCTAATAATATTGGTTTATTTCAATTTAAATAATAAATACATTAATTGTTTACACAATAAATTATACACTTTATTAAATGACATATCTTAAAAATCATTTATCCATAAATCTGCAAAGCACAAATATCAGAGTTCTCTTTGTAAAATTTGCTCTGAAAATAAGAATATATAAGTATAAAAACGGTGTGAAATTCTAAAAAAATGCATAATATTGTTAGATAACATACGTAACATTGTGGCCTCTCGGAATCTGGTTTATTTTTACATAATTCAGAAGACTCCTTTATACATTTGTCGTCTTTCGCCTTACGAATGACTGCATCTAATGATCCCTTCAAATGGCATTTAATAAACGTTTATAAGTAAATATTGATATTACAAAGAATTATTTGCATTTTTTAAATAAATAATAATTTGCTAATTGATCCTGGTAGAAAAATGAGCACTTTCTCGGTATAATTTCTGGCCAACGTAAGTTAAAATTACGTTGATTTAGAAATTCTGGAAATACTCAGAACATAATTTCTGGTAATACCTTATTTAAACATTAAAAAAATTTTGACCAGAAATTCTGCCCAGAAATATGCTTAATTTTCTAACTGGGCGAACTAATCTATTAATAAAAAAAACATTCAAAATAGTTTCAAATACGTACATCTGCAAACACTTCGTTATTTATTAAAATAGCCAATACAATAAGAATACTGAGAAATACAGTGTAACGAAACATGTTGATACTTTGAATTTTCTTAGCCGAAGACTATTTTTGTTTCTACATTTCCATTTCCTTATATACTTTGTATGAGGCATGACGTTACTGAACGCGATTGGTCACCACCGAATAGAAGATCGTGCCACCCGTGACTAAATATTGTTTTAAGACAGTGAATTTTTTATTGTATTCAAAATGTAGAAAAGCTGTATGTCGCAAAATACTCAACTAAAACGAAATTTTTTCAAATACATCTTATCAAGTGTATGCGATGTGTAAACAAAGTGTATACAAAATTTAGTTTTGGATACCGGAAGTATCCTGTAAAACAGATGTTTGTTTACGATCTTTTCAAATTTTCTGAAAATGATAAGAACAGTGTGAATTTGTTTTTTTTTTCCTTATCAATTGAATTCATTTTATATTCTCGATAATACTCTACTATACATAATATAATAGCTTCCGCTTATTTGAATTTTTCACGGAATAACTGGTGTATTCATATGCGTATAAAAATTGAGATTACCGGATTATCGTGGAAATTCGATATGAGGAAAAATTCTTTATTATATTCTTATAAAATTATTGAGATTCTTTTGGTTGTAAATAAAACTTTCAGCATAAGAATTTTGCTCAAATGGAAAAACGAGAGAGCAATAGTAAAATAAAAAGGAAATTAGATTTTTAACCGACAAATGTTGTAAAATTATGTAAACGCCGGCTCTGCTGTAACGGAAAATACCGGTATTCCCTCCATATATATATATATATATACGTCTTCACATTTTGCCCGGCAAAGGTAAAAAGTATGCACGCGATCTCCGAGCAAAACGGAGAGGAATTTGCGTCGAAATTCTTGCACGTGTCACAACTCTGCACTATACTGCTGCGCTTTTGCCTCGGGCTATAAATGTTCTTTGAATGGTCGCCGAAGAATTTTTACTTCCCCGAGCGGTCTTTCATACCATCAACGTTCCATCTTCTCGGAGATATGAATTCTTTTGAAAGCCACGATTATTAATATCGGTATCTTTCTCAAGCGCACTTGTCATTAAACGCGTCTGTAAAATATATATTACAATATAAAAAAAGAAATATTTTTTATAAAAAGTGTTCATCCTCCACACGACAATGAGCAGTAGAGTTCAATCCAGTTCTTCGAGACGCCGGTGAAAGCCGATAGTCAAGCTCAGTCCGCCTACAAACGAGCCGGCCGCTCCCGGACACGTCCATATCTCACGCAATTTGCAGGGCATCAAGCGCCGGCAGCAATACCCCCGCAACACACAGCAGAAGCAGCAGCAGCAGCAGCACTCCACTTACAAATTGATTAGCCTCTGATGCACTGCGTCTTCCGCGTGCAGCCGTCCGTCAGTGAAAGGTGCGCTGCTGCTGGTGCTGCCGCCGCTCGCGTGTCCGACTAATATGACAGATTGCAATCTGCTCCCTTCGTATATAACAAATGGGATATGGGAGGGGGATTGTTGCCGTTGTTTGCTGGGCGGGGGGTCGCGACCTTCATCAAACTGACTGGACGGGCTCCGGAGATGCACCTGATATACCTAGCCGCGATCCCGATGAGCCTTCGTTAGCGCTCTCGACTATGCAGTGTGTTATGTGTGAAGTTATGGTTTGTCGGGCGAGTACATGAAAAAAAATAGTTCCGCCACGCTAATATAGCGGTATGCGAGTATGCGGATCAGTCGTAGTTTTGGAGTGGCCTTTTCCCTATACCGTTTTAACTTTCCGGTTCTCTAATGGTCTTCGTCACATTCTCTCTTTGTTAGTACACAGTAAGGCTACTTTTTGCACATAGTACAAGAAGTAGAAACTGATGGCGAGGAAAATTATCTGCAGTCGAAACCAAAACTATGTGCGCAGTGTTATGGCATGTCTTTTTACACACACACAGCTGACAACGGAACCCGTCCATACCGATCACTCTCTCGAGTTGTCTTGTATATCACGAGCGCTCTCGGTCTTTTTGTTCGCCATAGGTGCCCTCGGATGAATATTGATTATGACTGGTATACGGTATCCGGCTCAGCCATAAGGGTGTCGCTATATTGCGGAACAAGCTTCTTTGTCACCGGCGGCTGCTGCTGATGAGCCGCATATAATAATAATTGCGCAGTGCAACCGTTATATTTTTATTCTCTCGAAATTTACGCTTTATTATGAGCGACGATATTCGCGAACCGGTCATTATTACGACGTACGCGCGCCGGGTTGCAGCTCTCTTGCATAAAACTTGATATACACACACAGGGTTGTTTGAAAGTCAGCGGCACTAAATTCACATTGTGTACGACATTATTACAGAGTCTCGCGCGCGCGCGCGCGCATCAGAGGCTGCTGCGATTCTCGTGTGCTAAAATAAACAAACATGTCGTTTACAGTTGGCTCTTTATTGCATTACTGTAAAGTTGGATCGGTAATTTATTTACGAGGCATTCAATGTCTATCGCTGACAAATGACCAAATGAATATGCAATATGACTATATAATGAGTTGACCATTCAATCACACTGCCTCATGTAAAGTACTTCCTAGATATGTACATATATGTATGCGCGACAATAATTACAGGAGAGCTCTTCTTTGATTTACATTTGTAGTTCATCAGCTTCTCGTCGGCGCTCGATTAGTTACGCATCGCATTCAGATCAGGTCGTGTGCGCAGATTAAAAATCCATACATTGCATCTCTTGTATGTGCACGCGTTCTATCATCGACTTACAACGTTGAGAGCAGCGCGAGAGTATACAGCTGAGAAGCAAAAGGACATATCAGATAATTTCGCGCACTACACACTGATGTGTTCTAGTAGCCACGTACACTGATTGCGATTAGGCTACTTGGAAATCGATTAATCAATCCGAGAGAGCCACGCAAAACGCTTCCTTAATGACGATGATTCTTCAAAGCGTTTCTTTATTTCAAGAGTCGAACTCCTAGTCGAAGCTGGCATTAATTTCACTTGATTAACCGCGAAGTCTTCAACTCACGCTCGAGTCATTAATACACCACGCGTATAGTGTTTGACGCGTGTACATCACACACACACACACACACACACACACACAAGTCGCCTATGACCAATATATATTCAGAAACATCAGAACTGTTCGCTGCTGCTGTATCAGTTCCAATTTCCAAGCGACTCGATTCGAAAGGAGGTAATCTCCTTTAGTGTCCCTCTGACCCTTTCCAATAACCCAAGATTACACGCTTCGGGAATAAAAATAACTTGGTCGAGGCAACTATCGCGTGCGGCGCACCTCGAGCACGTGCGCCGAAGACTCTTCTTCGTCTGCTGCAGGAGAAAGATCGACTCCCAATGACACGCAGGAGAATTCCGCGTGTGTATATATACGCGGCCATTATGAAGACAGCTGTAGCTGTATAAAATCGCTTTTTGATTATCCTAGTGCTGATTTCTAATGATAGCTATGTTTTACCGAAATCTGGACAATATATCCAGTGCGATTCGATCACCGTCATCATTTTTAAATACTCTTGAAGTCGAAGCAGTCGATTTCCGCAGGTATAAACGAGCGCAAAATCTGGTTTACCTCAGCAGCTATTCTCGCGAATCAACGCGACGAAGCTCGAAAAAGTCCGATCGGCGACGCTTTGTTATAGCTCTCTCGGCGGCGGCGGCGAAGGGGCAAGAAAGCTGCGGGTCAGTAATCAGTACGCGGTAAATCCGATTAGCCGTGCCGACAAGAAACAATGACAAATTGAAGCGTCAGAATGCGCGCAAGAAGCGCCGCATGCGCGAGTATGTGTGTGCACTCAGAGGATTCCCAATAATTAAAGTACAATTGCGCGTAATAGAAGGCAAAAAAAAACAAAGAACAAGCCGAATCATGGCTAATTATTAACGCCGAGAGAGAGGCTTTATAATCATCTCGGATTTTCATTAACGCTCCCTCTCTCTTCTCGCACGCGCTTAAAATTCAGAGCAATTACAGCGGCGAAGCGTAGTTCGATAAAAGTAGCTGCGAGAGAGCATAAAAATAAAGAGAAGAAGCGCCGCGAGAACACGAGGAATCTCGAGTACGTCGTATATCCTTAAAAGCCTTCCGTGCGATATTTCTCCTCTCTCTCTCTCTCTCTCTCATTCTCCCCTAACTTCTCCTTATCTATCTCATTCTCCCTTTTTTTTCAGCGGCTCAAAAGCGCATGAGCGCGCCCGCTCTTTTACGAGCTGGCCCGAGATTGAAAAAGCTATTAACCGCAGACTCGCCGTACACATACACCTACTGCGTCCACGTTCCGCAAACGTACATACCTATACACAGCGTGTAGAATTTTGAATAAATCGAAATCAATATGCTGTATATGCGAGCCGTAAATATCGAGCAGCAACAAAGAGTCGTGTTTCATTTTTCGAAAGGGACGCACGGATCGACAGGTCGGTCAAAAAAGTATACGAGAGAGACGAGACAATGAGAAGAGAGTCTGCATAATACACGCCGGGAGATATGATGCGAGAGGTCATATAGGTATACCTATATATCGTTGTATGGGGAGAGAAGAAGAATGATCGGTCGCTAATGTCGGCCTAATGCATATGCGCGGGAGAGATGAATGATTGCAGTCTTCTGTCCTCTTCTTTTCAGGTGTACACACAGTATACGCGAGAGGCCAACGGGACGGCATTGTGCGGGAGCCCCGACGCTTTTGATCGGACACGGCGGCGAGCATTGACGAGCTGTCGCTGCATGGATATACGTATATATACTATGTGTCGTGAGGGATACGGATATAAAAAAAAGAAAAAAATGTGATTTTTGAGGTTATGTTCGATTTTATCAGTAAACTTGATTGATTTTACGAAATAAAGAAGAATAGACGTTTCGAGCCGCTATAAGAAAAACTCGCGAGTATCTTATAAGAATACAAATGCAGTGGCCGTCGGTAAAAAATGACGCCGCTGCACGTCATTATCGCTGTCATTGTTCGCGAGCATTATATTTAAATGGCCCGTCGCGTGGGTGTCACGGATGCGACAGGCGTACGTATATGACGCCCTCCCGCATATCGAGGAGGAAAAATTCCATTGTTCGAACTGTACGCGCGTCTGACGAGTCACTCGGGAATTTCGGGATCGCAAGGATTGCCAGAAACTTTTTCTATACTCGTATACGTTCGTGATCCTCTCTTTATTTTAGGAAAATGAACTTACAGCGTGTTGGCTTTCCGGAAAATTGGAAAACCCCTGCGGTGTAGAGTCTCGGAGTAAAAAAAGAATCGAAAAGGGGCCAATTAAAGTTCTCGGAAAGGCGAGCTGACTCATCGTGTCGCGCGCGCGACGAATCGAATCGTGTAGTCGCTCGCGAGAGACAAAAAGATCTTATCCCGAGTCATTGTTATTCCACCCTATTTGAGTTATCTGGAATTTCGAAATTGTGCTTGTTTTATGCATGATGCGCGCGCGCGTTGCTTTGACCCCACGGCAGCGTTGCTGCTGCTGCTGTGCGGAGAAGAGTTCTTTTGTTTGATTGAGAGTGGAAATTTTCGTTCTGTATGGATAGCGGTATTAAAATTTAAATGGGCTGTTCGGTATTCTACACTACCGATCGTATATTGTTAGTGCACTATGTTGCCGGAACTCGAGAAAAACATCGATTGACTATAGGTGTTGGAATCGTTCTCACGTTTGTTAATCCTTTACACGACGTTTTAATCATCAGTTTTATATTATAAACCTATCACTTACCTGGCCCACTGCGCAAATAGAAAATATTCATGCAGAGAGTGAAGAAAGAATAGTGCGTGCGACAGCAGAGACTGGATATTTTTCCGCGAAAATTACTTCACTCAGCGTTGAGTTAGCGTCGTCGATCAAGACGACAGGATATTTATGCAAAGTTCATGAAATTCAATTTTCCCGCGTTCACGCGCTTTCCGGCTTGACGGCGAAAGATCGTACGTGCAAACTATAATATAAAGCTCTAAAGTAGAAGCGCTTTGCGAAATTTTCTACTGTTTATCTTCTGATCTCATGTTTACTGTATCATCCGTAGCTGTAAATTGAAGCCGATTTTCGTTAGCAAGACCACCCTCGATATTTACAAAATCTTTAATAACAATTTTTGCAATCGTGGCTCCCTCATTTTTTTAGAAAGTTATTTTTTATAAGAATTCGAATAGAATTGATTAGAACAGGCTCGATTGCAAAAATTGTTATTAAAGATTTTGTAAATATCGAGGGTGGTCCTGCTAACGAAAATCGGCTGTTTGGACCCCTTTGCACGGTTTCCGAGCGCTTATTTTTGTTCAGAAAGTCGTCTTTTTTATGAGTTATACACGGATAGAATTGATTAGATCAGGGAGCCTTGCTGTTACAGCCGAGGACTAGTCAGATTTAAAAATATTAAAGGCTTTGTAACACTTTCCCACCAATTATAAGGGTTAAATTTTTGTTTTAAATTCATGTTTTTACATAATCTAAACAATTGCATAGGTTGTACAGGTTGCACTTTCAAGGATTTTTTCCATTAGCCGTGGGCATTGTTTTTTACTCTCTAAATCTGTTCAAGTAATTTTTAATTTTTTTAAAATATGAATGTAAAAATAATGAATTGTTTTTATTCTTAAAAAGAGTAGTTTTTTTAATGATTCATGCTCTAATCTAAATCAAACCAATATCTGCGCGAGGGAATCATATTCATTTTAAACATGAGATTCCGATGACATAAATTTTTGCAGTAGCAGCCTTATCTGTTTTTTTAGAACAGATACAGGCTTGAAATTTTGTATAAAAAATAATATATAGACTATAAATAAGCCCCCTGTTCTTCAATTTTCTACTTTTCACAAAATACACCTATTTAAAAAAAATATTTTGTATATTTCAAGGTAAATTGGAAAATAAACTTGACAATTTTCGTTTCTTATATACTTGCTGCAATACGCATTTATCGCGAATCGTGAATGTGTAATATATGTTTTACATATGTTATTAAATATATACGCTTTTATCGCGAATCGTGAATGTGTAATATATATTTTACATATGTTATGAAATATATGTTCTTTTCGAGGTTCTTTTCCATAGATCACAAATAGAATAACAGAAATAAGTGCAATTTTTTCGAAAAATTTAAAAATCGCAAAATAAATGTTTGTATAACGCAGCAGAAACTACCGAAGTTGCTTACACCTTGCAGATTCAGATCCAGGCGGTCAAAATATGTAAGAAAAATCTTAATTGACTGTGGAAGTTGATGGCCCAGGGGCATCCAAGGGGCTGCGCCAGGACTACAATTTTCATTTCAGAGTACATTTATACCACATTTATAGTGTTAAGTAAACAACCAAGCTTCCTCGGCGTGAAAAGGCGCCGATGGCGCTTGCTCAAAGCGGAATTAATATATACTCCCTTGAATATTCTCGAGCTACACTGACTTTTCTTATACAGAGCGAGCGCGATGAGAGTGCGAGTATATGCTTTCTTTAAAGTATTATATGTTTTACCTTCGGTTACTCGGTTTCTGCATTAAACTTAGAACGACGGATATATTTAATTGGATCTGCAAAATTGACTTTGATTAGAATCCAATGATCCCCAAGTAGACGTGTCGTGTGCGACAATAAATCAACGACGCCACATGAACCGCGTGACTCTAATGCCCTGCGCTCTTACCATAAAATAACGTTCCATCTAAAACCGTATACTAATACTTATTCCTCGCAAAATGATCAACGGTGTAAAAAGCATCCGATCTCCCCCACCTAATTGAAAGACACGTATCCAGTATTCCCGCTGAAAGTACATAATGAAAAGCGATTAATTTCCCGAGAGCGATAAATCACTACAGGGCGTACGGTACAGGTCGTCGGGCAGCTGCGCAGCGCGCGCGAAAAACCGACGCAATCATCAAATATCGCGCGCGTGAAATATGCGCGAAACATATTGATTACGGCCATAATTACATTGTCAGTCGCGTCGATATCCTATCGATGCCCGTATAATCAGCGCGAAAACTAACTAACGTCTTTCCTCTTCTTGTATGTTTCAGGTGAGTTGCATATATCCAAGGAGATAAAGCTCCACCGAGACGAGCGAGCGTATGTATTATACACACATCTATATACACACAGGTATAGGAGAAAACCGTTAAGAGATGAGAAACGCCGAGAGCGGTGGTTTGTGCGCTCCTAATAAAGCCGTAATTCAGCCATCGAAATGAGTATCATTTGCGCCCGCCGGAAACTACAAAGCTCTTGAGGGAGAGCTACGAAAGATCGCACGACCCACCTTTGTGATTTACGAATCGAACTACGCGAGAGAGAGAGAGCCACTCGTCGTAATTGCGAATGTTGGATAGGTTTATCTCCCGTAATAAAAGCGAGAGAGAGATGAAAGAGAGAACGGTTATATGTGTATTAATGCATTGTGTAGTGTGCCGCGGCTCGTTATATTATGGCTTTGAGTATCGATGACTTTTTGCTTCCGTGCATCAGCGGAGCCCTTTGTGCCCGAGTTTTAAATAAATTTAGAAATAACGATACGTTTATGGCTCGTCGTTCCGTATTTCTTTGAAAATAATTTAGGTAAATTAGATATTCCTGATGTCGGCTCGCCTTTGAGATTGCGGATATACGCTGTATATAACGAGCCTAATCATAACTGAAATATGGTATCGGGAAAAATGAAATTAAAAAAATCACTCGCGCTTCTCTCATCGTAGCATTTTAATAATGGCTCTCGTAGAATCTTATCGACGCCGACGTACTCGGAATTCATGTGCGGGCTTTCATGCGTGAAAACACCATATAATTGACTATAACTTAACGCAGCCATCAGTTACACGCACAAGTAGATCGCATAATTAAGTGACACTTATGTATATCGAACGCGATATAAAATATCAATGTTTCATCATAATACACCAGCTTACGTGAGATCCATCTTTCACGATGCTCTGAAAGTGGTAATTTCACCGTCGCGCGTATTGATAGCCTCCCGCGCGTTTAATAAACGTAATAAATATATCTCCGATAATCGAACCGACGCCCTCGATAATTTATAACATCAACCACGATCTCCTCTAATACAATCGAGAGTATAACTTTCGCAATTCGTATACATTATTCGCAAACACACATCTTCCAACCGCGCTTCCGTGTGTAATTATCTCTCCCTATAGTGACATTCCATCGCGCCCTGATGAGATGCGGTTCGAACCTCTCACACGCATGCGCGTGCCGCTGCTTTAATTGCGCCGTACCTTATAGCGGTGTGTGTCGCTGCGATAGAACTTGTGAATTATCATCTCGTTCCATTTCACTCTGGCGATTATCTTTATGGCGACGCGTTGTGCGAGTTAATTGTCAAGTTGATGTGTGGCTTTTTTTCACGGCCATCATGTGGTTGGGAAAGGATTTTAGCGGACTATAATCGTTACCTTTGTTTCTCGATTGAACTAAACTTTTGAACTTTTACTCCAGATTCGTCAGGAGCCAATACAACATTTCATTTTCGTTTACCGTCTCAATCTTAACAAACGTACCTCAATAAGAATGTATATGTATAATTGAATCGTGAATTAATATGCATGGACGCCGTATATTCCGATCGTATCCTCTCATAAAATAGTCCGATACGAATCTGATAAAATCCAACTTTACGATCTTATGAAGTCTCGGCGATAGATTCTAAAACCGGGATGTAATTTATATACCTGAAAATGGCTGTAATCCTATCACTATAGCTCAGCTCTCGTTACGGAGCTATTCACTCGAACGTTTTTCTCAGAAAGAAGCTCAAATTCCGAAAAATATGCATCAGAAAAAAGAAAACAATGTTTCCATATCGCAATAAACAAGCCCACAGCGCGCAGCATCCAAACAAAACCATCGACATTCATTCTCAATATAGTATATACACAAAAGCCGCGCGCTTGCACGCAATTACCCGGCAGTTTTCAATTTTCCCGCAGTGCAGAGATATTCCAGATAAATGGAAACCTCGTTGCCGCGCGCTTCCGGTAGCATAACGATTCCATGTAGCTCTCGAGACTCTTAAGCTCGGGCGTGGCGCGCCGATTAAAGTCGCGTTCTCGCGAGTTATGTTCTCTCGCTTTCGCGCGCGGATATACTATACACATATACATAGAGAGAGAAAGAGATAGTCGAGACTGAAGATAATATTAGCACTCGGTCGAGGCGATAGTGTCGCGATCGGCTTTTTCACGGAATTTAGAGCTGGGGAATGATTTATCGGTGATGACTTTCCGCGAGGTGAGCTATTATTTGCGCGAGTATATACGCCGCCTGGAAATAAACGGGGCGTTTAATTAAATCTCTCTATATTATAAAGATATCTCGCCGCCGCCGCGTCAAGATCTGGCTCCCCCCCCCCCAATTTGGATTAAAAATCCGTCAATTTCTAAGTTATTTTTAACCCAAATTTGAAAGTCGAGTTATTGATTTATTAGATTATAATAACACAATAATTCAACTTTTACAGTTGGGTTAAAAATAACGTAGAAATTGACGGATTTTTAACCAAAATTGGAGGAGAGGGGATATATTTATAATATAGAGAGATATACGCGGCCTGGAAATGAACGGGGCGTTTAATTAATATGAATTCCCGGAGATGATGCTAATGAGCGTAATGTAGTGCGTATAACCCTCTATACTTATCTAATCTGGGTAATATAGGTGTGTACGGTTTATCGGACGTGTTGAGCGTTTATTCAATTTTCCGCTGTATCATTAGTATAACCTATACACTTATGACTGATATATAGTATTATATTTTCGTGATTTCTTGTACACGGAAACTTTTCGCATCAACAATCCTCTTCTTAAGAAGGAAAAAAATCACCTACTCGCCATAAATCAGTAGCAGAGCCCCGAATCCAAACAATTTTCGCATTCACCTCGCGGCACTGCGCGATTGGTATCTCTCTTGCAACCGTTTCAGCTCTGCACAGAGAGAGAGAGAGAGAGAGAGAGAGAGAGAGAGAGAGAGAGAGAGAGAAGAAAAAAAGCCGAGATCGTCATCGCGCGTCTGACCGGCTCTCGGTCTTTTATCAAAGGGCGATAAAAGGAATTCCCCATTGTTTGCGCGAGGAGAGCGACCTAATTAGAATGCCCGCGCGCGCGATTCGCATCATAAATTCAACGCGCTCGAGAGAGAGGTACGTATATAATTCATTCGCGCTCGCCGAGCACATTCTGTGCTACAGCGTGCTCCACATGAGAAGAGTAGCGGAAGTAGGTTCCTACTGACTTCTCTCTCTCTCTGTCCTAGTGTTAAAAGAGTATTTTGAATCATTATATGGAATTAAACTGTTTTCTAAAGTGAGTTCAAACGACGATATGCTATAACACTGGCAGCATCAGGAAACCACATACCGTTTGACTGCACGACCGCATGTATACTCTCATGAATCAATTCGCGTGCAGGAGTCTGCATCACATACGGCATAAGTTCGAACCGATCCACTCCGGCGCTTATTCATAAGGATCGATTTAATTCCACCTCCGCACAGACAGACTACGTGGTTCGATTGCCTCTCATTCCTCGAAATGTGTATATCTCTCGGGGGGGGCACGAATATCCGATTCCCGGTTTTATTCGTCCCATACACAGCGACTGCTCTATGTCTCATCGCTAATTGATGACTCAATTACGCGCTAATCACGATGATTCTGATAGCATTACGGCGTTTCAGCGCTGCGGCTTCTATATTGGTTTCGCGGAATCGTCCTTGGGAACGTTTAGATCTCGTTATCCTGGAATTGGAAGCTTTCATCGGACGATCGATATATCGACGAATGTTTGATTGTGGATCACCGAGGGCTATAATGGTTTCAGTTACACTTATTTGACAGGTATACCTGGTAAACCAACTTGGATACGATATTGGTGCGGTAATATAGATATTACCGCACAGAAATAAAATGACAACGCAACTCTTCCTCGAAAGCATAACTGTCCCTTCCTCTCTTTTGCTCTTCTCCCCCGGACTAGTATATATATATACTCGGACGACTTGTTAAATCGTCATCGTTCCGCGAACCGGTTCTCCAACCCTTTCCCTGCCATTATACTTCGTAATGAACGGCATCTAGAATGTCGATGAAAAATCATATCGCGGAACAATGGTCCCGACAACGGAGGCCCGCCGCTGCAGAAATAATTCAGCCCAAGGCGGCACGATACACCCTGCGCGCTGTGTTGTACAGCAATTCGAGCCGCCGCCGCCGCGTCGAGGAAGAGGCATCATAATTCAAGCGCGATCAACTTGTTTTTGAATTCGTGGGGTACTCCATTTAGGAGAGTCGAGTGGAATTACAAACGATCGTGTTTCCTCATTAGGATCCGGTGTAATGAGTTGGAGCATCGTGTTGTTGCGCAGGTTCTTCTTATCCAATACTGGCATCTATAGTTTAGACGAACAAGTCCCGGTTTGACAATAGATGTATAGTCTTTTGTTTGAGTCATCAGTGTTGTAATAACTAGATTACAAATCGAGTTATCGCATCAGAGCGAAAACTCGTATTCGTAGATTAAATTTTGCGAAGCGCGATGTAGTGCAAATACAGGAATGATGCGCGTCAGCTCCAGGACAAACAAAAAGCCCGAGGTCGAGAGCGGCTATTTATTTTAATATGCGCACACGGGCTTGCATCAAAGTCCGCCTAACTCAATTAACTCCGACGACGCATATACGCGATTCAATATTATTTTCGACTGTGTAAGCTTCGGAGCGTTGAATTTTAAAAATAGAATGCAAGTAGAGGCTCTCTGGCTTGTGTCAGTCTGAATTTTGTTTGATTTGATTTTTGATTATCGGAGCGGAATCCCAGTACTACATTTGAATACGACTCTCTCGCGTGGAATTATAATCTGAATGTATAAGTTATAAATATACAAAGAACAATTGTTTGTTAAATCCAGGTTTATCTCATCTCGATAATACGAATATAACTTAGCAGAAATGTAATCTCGAACAACAAAGAATCTTCCAAGTACAATTCCAAGCCGACGAAATTTTTGCGAGCTTGCGATAACGATGACTCTTGGAATTTCGCGCGTACGGGGATTCCCGCAGCTTTCCCTCCTCTGGGAAATTCGTCGCAATAACTCCGCACGAGTATTCGATCCTCTCCTTCGACAGAGTTTACGACCCAGTCGCTGGAACTTTGGGGAGTAGTCGTATAGAGGTACCACTTCCGTCTTGGTAATACAGCGCGCCTGGCGATTGTGATTTTTCGCTCGTAAGTTTGCAGGTAGAAATATCGCCGGATATCACTTCTCGAATTGAAATTTGTATTAAATGTATATGGCAGATGAGGCTAAAGAGGGAATACGGCTAAAGTTGCAGGAAGGCGGCGATTTAAAATTAATACGGCTCGTTAAAATTCAAAATAACTTTGACAATCACCGAGTCGAAATCTCTCCCTTCCCCAGCTCCTGCAGCTAATTTGCATAATTACTCATTCTATTTTACCGACTTAATCCCGAGCCAAGAAAATATTCATGCTACGGAATAGTAAATCAATGGGAAAGTTTCATCTTATATACCTCATCCCCCTTTGGTCCGCCGGGAAAAAGTTAATTAAGCTTTTAAATTGAGGACACACGAGTGCGTGCGCGCTTTAAGATTTCATGCGAGAGAGCGCGCCAAGAGAAGCTACTAGGTCTCCGATAAATTTTCCGACCCGTCGTCTATTTTAAAGCCACGTTTCGCAAAACTGCTTTTATTTTGACGCGCGCTTCTTATCTCCGTGACGTGTACTTAACGACGCTGTTAATCTCGTAAAATATATAGTATAGTGCGCTTGGGCAAAAAAGAGAGTTATACACACGTCGATACGATCTTAAAACGGATTGTATATCTGACGCAAGTATCAACAGGGGATTAATCATTGCTCCTTGGAGAAAATTTACAAAGTCTCGGTAGACTATTCCGAGAAGAAATTTGACATCGATAATCTGCCCAGAAGCAGCAGTGGCGGCGGTGGCGGCAACAACAACATCCCATAATAGAAGTATAGCGAGAAAACAAGCGGCGAAGAAGAAGCAGAAGAAGAAGATAACATAGAGAGAGAGGGGGAGAGTAGGGCCCCCGACAATGCTAATGGCTGTCTAGGGCCGGCTTTATGTCTGTCTATTGTGCGGCTTCTTATTTATAATGATTGTGGAAACGCCTACGTGATGCACTTTATTGAGTCGTTTTCCTCGCGGCGGAGCGACACGTTGCGCTCCCGTATAGACCTATACGTGTCTCCTCCTCCTCCTTCACTTCCTCCTCCTCCTCTTCTTCTCTTCCTGATGCTTTCTCTCTCTAGCAGTCGCTAAATAAGAACGCCACAATGTCTCATTTTAATGCCGCCGCCTCTCGTGTGCCGCTGTTTCTTTTTTTCGTCGTATATTGTACCGCCACCACCGCCGAGAGAGAGAGAGAGAGAACTAGAGAGAAGTGCTTGTGTATCCAATTACACGAGGCTCACTCTGTACGTGTGTTGCATGGGTGGAAAGGAATAGAAAGCCAGATTCCGAGCGATGTATGAATGAACGGATACGCGCGCTACTACTGTGCGACGAGCTTTTTCCCTCTCGTTATTGTCATTAACTTCTTATCGATATTACTTTGTAGAATTATTTTGTTGTTTCTTTTACACCTGCGTATAGCAATGCGACGTAGAAAAATGTTGGATTCACAAGCTGCAAGCCGAGGAAAAATTGAGAAACGGCGTCGTTCGGGAGGTATAAAAAGGAGCGAAAGCTCCGGAAAAGGATATAAGCAAAGAGTATATATTATATAGACGCGCGAAGAGTGACCTTCTCGTCGAGGAGCGCAGACTATTTACGACCTCTCGAAAATCCCGCCATTGGCTGTTGGCGCGAAAATATTTTGCCTGATGCCCGGGCGTGATGAAAGTTTTTATTATACCAGAGAGAAAGAGTGAGATTTTACGAGCGTCCCGCGCGTCATATTGACGTATATTATATAAAAATTAAGAAATGTTTTCGCGTTGAAAAAAAAAGAGAAACAAAATAGCGCAAGCTCACGTCGACTACGAAAAACGAGAGAGAGAGATAAAAAAAAAGCCTCTGCGATGAGGGACGACGAGAGCTTATGCATTTTAAATAAAAAACGCGGGCGAATGTTCAAGACGAGTTAACGTCCTCCAAATGAAATTCGCCGACTCAACGATTTTATCATCTCGACGTTGAAAAGTGGAACGCGACGGTGGCATCGAGAGATTACGCGCGCGCTCTCTCTCGTGTTCAGAAAAATAAAGTGTGCTCGGAACGGTATGAAAATTCAAAGTGGCGCAATTAAAACTTTAAATTCGAAGAAAATATAAGCTGATGCTGACGTGTCCAGGGCTTTAAAAACGTTTCAGCCGCGACAGAACTGCTACTGTTAATTTTGCGCGACGAAGCGTTGTTTTTATTATAGCTTTGAAAATTAATTTCGTTCAGTTTGAATACACTCGAGAGTTCTTTTCTTTTTTTTTTAACTGATCGATTCGTTCGATGTATATTATTACGTCAACAACAATATATGTAGAAGCGAACGAGTATCCGATGTGTTAACGCGAGTCACGCGCGGAATGTTCGATAAATAATCCAGGCGGGAGCGGAACGCGACGGATTATTTGTCAGGGACGAGCACGCAGAGCTCGTTAAGTTCTTTCGTTCTCTTTATCGCCGCTTCTTCTCGGGCACTTAAAACTCGCTCACGCGCCTCGATGAGGTATTGTATATAATTTTTCTCTTCCATAATTAGCTTTGATTTTCGCAGGATCCTCCTCCGACGACAGACTAAATACGTTCCTGATAACCCAGAATCGCTCTATGCACCTGCGTCGCGCATATCCGCAGTCGATCGCAGTAGCAACGTCATCATCCGCAAGCTCCTCGCTCGGCTTAATTTCCGGCGGCCGTCCGGTGAATTATGGTCGGCTCCAGGGGGAGCCACGTACAATGCGCGTGCGCGTCCTCGCCGTATATACGCTAACGAGCATCCCCGCGAGACCGGTTCTCTCTCTCGGACACGCTTGATTGGCACCGTTGCTGTGTGTGTGTGTGTGTGTGTGTGTGTGTGTGTGTGTGCTGTAGTAGTAGAGATGACCACTCGCGGGATGAGAAACGCCGGCTTGGATTTACAGCTCGTCCTCGTCGTCGTCGTCTTCCGCGTCGACGCGACGAGATGTCCACCTATATACGCGCTGCGGCACAATGTGTGTGTATATACCTTGGCGAGAGATGCGTAATATAAGAATTAACATATACCGCGAGCGAAGGGCTGGTACCGGTGTGTGTTTGTGTGTGTGCGTATGCATGTTTATGAGTGCATATTGGCTTTGATGAATTGCGGACGGGAGAGACACGTAGACTCGTGTCCTGTTAGTGCGTACGCGCGCATCTCTGACAGGGAAGAGAGGCATCGCGGAAGTTCCAGTCTCTCCGCACTTCCATGTGGTTGAGATGAGGAGATCGGTTGTAACGAGGATTGAGGGATATCTCTCTTTTCCAGGAATTATTATGGCTACGAGAAAAATAGATTATTGCATAATAAAACGACGCGACGATACAAATCGCGAGGACTAGCTTGTTAAATTTAATTAAACTGTTTATCTTATCCGAGTCGGACTATATGCTAATCTCAGAAGCGCCACGTCCGCGCGCTTTTCCTTTATCAATGGAAGAATAGCGGAACCAAGCGCACATACACTTGTGCACTGCATGCATCCCCTCCAACGCAACAAAGAGACACACAAGCGAGAGATAAGAGATCTAATCGCTCGCGAAAAATCCCCTCCACCAGTGGAGAGTATACTATAAAAGCGCTGCAACACCACCGCTATATAGGCTTGCAGCGGATTAGAAATTCAAATGTTTTAACGGCGAATCTCTTTCTTTCTGTCGTCTCCCCCAACAACTCAACGAGGATCGCTATAGCTATATATAGAACTAACGACGAGGCTGCAGCATATATATATATACACAGCTGATGAATATTGAAGGACTGGGCGGCTTTGTGATCGAATTAGATGATAAATACGAGCTGCAGCTGCGAAAGGGAAGAGAGAGAGAGAGAGAGATGCACTCGGTTGAACACACGACTCGTATACGTGTCCCGAGGCGACGATTTGCCAGTGCGTAGGTATACCTGCGAGAACAATGCGCAAGCGAGGATTTGTTGCTGCCGGCTTGTTTATCGCGAGAGGTGAATCGTCCGACCGCTCGCTTGATGAGTCGCACTGCGTGCTTTCGATCAAGCTGATGATATGTTTACACTTATATACTTGTCTCGTGGAGAGCTGCAAATTCGTTTTTTTTTCAAATTAATTTATAATTCAAGTTATATATATAATAACCATAATTGCGGACGGACAGTTTAACGCTTATATATACAGCAAATTAATCATTTGTCTCGCAGACGCAATTATTTTTTGCCCGCGTGTAAAAGTACAAAAACGCAGTAAAACGCAGAGTATATAACGACCGCGCGGTTTTCTAATTACCATCAACAGGAGTAGTAGCTTCCTCATAGACCTATCCGAGCGCGCGTGCGCCCATGTTTTATCAGAGCCTTAAATCAATTGGCCGATGCACATCGTCGTTCGCGCGGCGATTATTACAGTTTACACCCGGAATAAAAGACCGACTGTTATATAGTATACACATATATACCATCAGCTGCGTCGGCCGAAAAAAAAAAAATACGAGCGCAGCGGAATTTACGAGCATCGTAATGAGAAAAATTTGCCTCGCTAGCTCCGGCGCCTTATTGAAATTTATGCCCCGCCTAGGAAGAACGAACTCTTTACGACTCACTTAATAGTGCTTGCGCGAGCACAGCGCGCAGTTGTATATCTCTTTGCTATGCGTAATTGCCCTCGCTTTCTTTCCTTGTATACACTGCGCTGTGTCGAGGCATTATTTCGAGAATCGATATTATTATGTATACCCGAGACAAAATAGGCGGTAGATATAAGACGTGTCTCTGGATTGACTCTGGCGAAAATTTTCAAAGATAATAAAATAAGTAAGGGGGGGAATCCCCCTGGCGATCGGATTCCGTGGCGACGGCGGCGGCGAAATACCTTATCGGAAGAGCGCGCCGCGGAATCCGGCGCGCGAGTTTATCGAAGATATTCGGCCTGACCTCCCGCGCCGAAGAGAATTCCTCCCGGGGATTGTATTCGCAAGATCTGAATTATTCAGGGCTGCTGCGTGGAAACGATTTTATTACTCGTGTGTTCTTGCGGGGGGCTCGTTATAATGTCGGAACGAGTTGCGCTCGCGCTAAGGGTGCGCTGGATAATTTTCGGGGCTGATTTGGATTAATCGAGTGCTGCTTAGGGTATTTTTTTCTTTTTATTAAAAAAGTTGTGATGATGTATATTCGAACGACTTGGAGAAAGAATATACAAGTAGTAAAGTTTAATTATAGTCAGACAGTAGACGCGTCGAGATAATCCGAATGGAAAAGCAGAGTTAAGGAACTAATGAAAATCGCAAAACCGTAAGCGCCGCTTGTATACATATACAAGCAACGGATCGCACGCACACCTCCCGCTAATAACTTGGCACGACTATCTATATATACGAGAGCGCAGCAGTCGTCCCTCACACAATCGAGCCAAGCTCAGGCAAGCGCAGCGGCAGCCCGTTACTTATCTCTCTCTCTGCAATGCCGTAACGCCACACACTCGACAAAGCCATGGCAAAAGGATACAAAAGAGACTGTTGAACTACACGAGAGCGTCGTCGTCGTCGCTATACGGCGTAATGAAATGCGCGAAAACTCGCGGCGGACCCCCCATCGGACTAAGGCATTAGCATTTTCCACGCTGTTTGTGTATATGCAAAACTGGAGGCAGTTAAAAATCGTTGCTGGAATTTTGGTATACAACACGCGGTGCGTGTATATATCTAGGGGGGGTTAGGACCTCTACAGATGTGCCTTCGACTTGTTGCTGCGTGCGAACGGTATTTTCGGTTCGGATATATATGTGATACGGCGAGCTGATAGTCCGACATTGAGTGTAAAATCGTTCAAGGCTTTTATTACAGTAGATAGATGCCGAGATTGGTCAGACGACTGAAAACTATTTAGTCTTGGAAAAATATTTTAAAAATGATGATGTGGATCCTTTTAAAAAAAGTCATTCCAAGCGTAGCAGCTCTATACCAGAATGGCACACGTAGCAGCGGCTAATGCGCTCGTAAAACCGAAAAGTCATTTCTCGGCATACACACATGGCATATATAGCGTCGGCACGAAATCGTCGAGCGTCCGGATTACACGTCCTGCTGCAGCGAAAGTGAGGAATTATACACATGCTGCGGCTCTTAATGCCGCTTAATTCCGGATCGCCACGTGCGCAGCGCGACACCACACTGTCGTCTTAGTCGTTCTGATTTACGGGACTTGTTTGCTCGTGCAATAATTTATCGCGTTGCTCTCCGCATCGATGTGTGTGTGTGTGCGTATGGGGTTTCGGTATTACGTTATTATTTATTTTATTACGACGGCGGCGGTGTAATTAAGCCCTGTTCCGATTTATTCAGAGGAGCGCTCGATCGCGCGTATAACGAGTCCTAAATCACGCGGACTCTTTTTGTCGATATAAAAGCAGTAAAAGTTATTATACTTCGATAGCGTATAAAGCGTGATTTATTAAGATTTTCGGACGAGATTATAAATGTTATAACTGTACATTGCTGCTGTGTATCTGGAACGGCTTTGTTTGTTCAATTGAAAAATGTTTCTTTGTCGTGTGTGTGGGTATATATTATTGCTTATAACACCGGTAGCAGGGACGACTACATTTTTACCAATCAATATAAATTCACTGCAAAAGTAGCCTTCGATTATTGTACCCCACAAATAATATAAGCTAATAAAAATATATAAGTATCATGCAGAGCAATATAATACTTTCCAATTTGCAACTATATACGGCATACATATCCCCGGCAAATATTGAAGAATCTCCCAACGGACCGAAGGAAATCATCGAATCAATTCCAGGCAGTTTGCAGCTCTCTTGCGGAAATTCGCTCGGTGGCGCCGGACGTTTCACTTCACGCGCGCGCGCAAGCTCTCGCGCGAATAATTCATAGCCCCGGCGGATTATTCGTCGCGTATATTTCAGTGGCCGCGCGGGATTAATTCAGCCGCCTTTCCAGCGACGCGGGCTCCACACCGGAAGATATCGATTGCCCATATAGCTATACCGATCGAGAGAGAAAGATCTATTATATTCGCTATGAAAATTAATGTCGTTATGCAGACCCTTAGTCGTGCGTTGTTTGCTTGAGCACGAAGTTTATTTTTTTTTATTTCGTTATCGAAAAAGAGATCGAGTATCATTCAATAAAACTTGATTCAACGCAGGTACATCTGGTATTTTTTGCTTTTATCTCTACAACGCGCGTATCATATTTTTAATATAAACGGTGAAAACCTTTTTACTCGTACGTGTTAGTAAAAATCAATGAATAAAATCCCTTTATCACCGCGATCGAAAGCAAATCGATCTCCAATAACGATTCACGAAAAACAATCCAATTGGAATTTCGCCATACAGCCTGACTACAAGGAACCGCGCCTCCGTTCCCATAGCATCGGCTGATTGAGCTGCCCGTTGTCGGCGGCGGCCGCGTTTCGATCGCATCGCTCGCTACTCGCTCTTGCCGCGCCTCGATCAGATATATATCGACCGAGAGAATATCCGAGCCGCGCAGTCTGCACCGCACGAACCTGTTCCTCCGCTGCTGTAGTCATTGAAAAATTAATCTTCTTTTATCGGAAGGAAATTCCAGGGAGGGTGTGGGAATAGCCCGCATTTTAACGGGACAATGCTACTCTTCTTCGAGAGGAAGAATTTTTGAAGAAAAAAAAATTACGCGTTTCAAAATCAGAGATACCCTCCTTACGCGACTCTCATAAAAAAGAGCGCGCGTATATAAGTATAAAGCAAACCGCGAGAGCGTATTATGTTCTAGAAATAAAAAAGAAAAAAAGAAGAAGAAAGAAAAGGAGAAGAGGCAACGTACGCAAAGTACATAAAACGCACAATGCGCCCGCGGCGCTGCTCTCGAGGAACACAGAATTCGCATTCGGCCACATCCTTCTCTTTATCGCGGCGGCGGCGGCGGCAGCCGTATTTGCATATCGGTAATGGTCGGAGCGCCGCCGCGATTGCCGCCGCCGGCGGCTCGCCGTCTGCCTCGACGACGTATGTTGTGTACTCGAGAGGCTTCCCTCTCTCTCTCTTTCTCTCTGCTATGCGTGCGATGCCTTTTTGCACGATTTTTCCGCTGGTTTACCGTTTCGCCAGGCAGGTTTTTCGGAGAGGCTTCTGACCTTCCTTCTTTTTTTTCCCCCCCTTCGAGACTCAAGAGCGAACGTCTCGTTCGTCGAGAGTTATAAGTAAATATAGAGATATTGCATATTGTAGGGAAAAAATGCATTAAATATTATCACTCTCCACACGATACACCGGCAAAAAAGAAACACAAACGACTCGTCAAAGGCAGCAGAAAAAAGACGGCAAGCGGCCGCAGACAGAAAGAGAGAAATAAAGTGTCCTTTGAAATGTCAATTCGTCGAGCAGCAGCAGCAGCGCGCTGCATAGGAGAAAAACAGCACGTTCGAAGAGAGGAAAATCGATCGTCGCTTGCGCAACTATTATATACGACAGAGAGTGTCAACACGCGCGCAGAGATTCTAGTAGTCTTTGCGCTGTGAATCGAACGCGAATTTTCAAGGCTCTTAATGCCACGCTTCGATACACTGATGCACATCGTCGTCGCCCTCCGTATTGCGGGCGTAATGTTATACGAGTTCACTGACTCGATCGCGACGTTTCTATACGGTGATGCTCTCTATCGTCGGGATATAATGTATGCAAAATCTTACTTAATATACGACTTTTTAATTATCATATATACAGATAAAATGTTGATGGAATTATTTAAAATTAATGTTTGTCAACGCAAAGTAAATAAGGAGAAAATTCACTCTAATTTAAATACATAACGGAAAAGTGAAAAATTCTGACAACCAGATGATGGAGCGCGTCTACTTTGAGCTGTCAGAGTGTGTGGGCACGATATTGCGCATCGTCAACTTTCATTACTAATGTTTAAAATACATATTCATCTACCAATCCATCTAATTTAACGTCGTATACCTTACAGGGCTCCCTCGACTCCGGCACGTTCGATATTATTATAATAAAAAGCTTGGTGCGCAATATCCAAAATTACTTATATTTAATATACGCAAAGTAAACATCGAACAAGCGCTTCTACCAACAAGAAAATTAATTATTACTATCCAATTAGCCGTAATTAACATGCGCATCATGTCCATGATGGATGTAACGCGAGCCATTTTATCATGCCATGATTCATTGCGAACAGAATATGAATCTGAAAATTATACACACAACTGCGCAGTCCAATCACTCAACGCAGCGTACTTTCCTTTCGTTTCCATCTCTCTGTGGCACGCAAAAACAGTTTTAACGATAAACCCACACATACATAGGAAACTTTAAGCTTGAGAGTAAAATTCAACCCGACGGCTAATTACTCCGATCCGCGATTCGTCTCCGCTCGAGCGAGCAAACGAATTGAAATGTATAAAACTGTTAAGAGGCAGTGGAAACCCCGCGGAAAAAGCCTCAAAGACGAGCGCAACATCAAAGACGCATATATTGCGTGACTCGGCGGAAACTGCGGCTTATTTATTTATGCGCGGCGAGTAGCTACGAAGCGCTTTTACCTCGATCTCGATTTAATGAGGGTCCTTTAAAATTTTCATTCCGCCCTCGCTATTTGCTGTCAAGTGTATACCTCTCAAAAGTAGTTTTTTTCCTGAAGAGATATCGTGGGATTTCCTCGTTTGAAAATTCTGCGGCTAGTTTGTATCTGTATCTGAATTGCGGGTTATTAAAATTGATTATTTTATTTTGTCCCCGGAGAAAAGTATTTTGTTTCTTCAGTCGTTTTAAAAATGCATGATTATACATGGTATCTTCTTGCTGAAATAAGAGGTTGTTTACGAGCTCATGATCATTGTTTGACTTGCCGCAATTCAAAATTATGCTTGCTAGGATATTGTACACAAGTAGTGTAATTCACATTTATAACACAAAATTTTTGTACTATAACCTCGGCAGCTCATCTAGTTTCCTCGTCTGTCGTAAATAACGTATAATATATAACACTATATGCGCGGGTGAGTCTCGTCGGCTGCAAAGGCGGCGTCGTCACGCGACGATGAGGAGGAGGAATGCGAATATCTACGCTTGTCGCGTTGCTCGTTTACTGATATCAAGGCGAGTAATGATCGTCCGATCTCGATCGCAAGCCGCGCGCATTCGTTTGTATCTCACTGACAATGGCTCATGGAGATGCTGGAGATTTCATTGACACAGCGTAATCTGATAAAAGAGAGCGAATGAAGAGCCTCAGGCTCTCTCTGTCAAGTTGTGGGAATCGACAAGTGTGTTGCTTTATTCCACGGGATAGAACGTCTTTATTTATCGTAAAAACACACACACACACACACACACACGAGAACGTACCATTAACCCTCATACCAGGCGTGTTAAGCAGCTAAAAATACAAAAGCCCAACCCAAAGCCGAATCCATACATTAACTGTCTCTCTCTCTCTCTCTCGCTCTTTGAGAGAGCCTTAGTTGGTATATAAATCCGCGCACTCAGCATTCCCGGCAAAAAGGCGGCGCGCGCGTGTATTTATTCCCCTGACCCGCGCGAGAGGAGCTGCCGCTGCGCCAGTAATAATCCGCAGCAGCAGCAGCTCTCCTTTTTGCTCTTTGCTGAAACGTATGTAGGGGTTCCGCGTTCCTATGCTTGCAAGAGAAGGAGAAAAAAATGCCTATTTAACGGATCGTTCACGAATTAACCGCGGCGCTAACTGCCACACCGCCTGCGTTGCTGATGGCAGCTGAGCAGGTGAATTGTTGCAGCGGAGTTCCGCGTTTTACGAGCTGGGTTGGGTCGGCTAGTTTTGCTTTTTTTTTTCTTTTGCTTTCTCTCTCCCTCTTGCTCGCACAAGGCTTTTTGACGGATGAAAGGCTGCTGCTGCTGCGGTAGACGCCGGTTGTGATTCTGATGATGAAACTTTGCTGCTGTATGCGGTGTCGACGGTGGCATACAAATTTTGAAAAATTAAAATATTTTTTTCTGAAAGAGGAGAACGCGCGCAAAAAGAAACTTCAGTTCTTGGTATAGTCAGTTTCACGAATAACATCTAGAATTATATATTACATTATACCTCCTTGAAAAATAAAAGGTACGTCGGCGACACAGAGTGTATACACGGCTCTTCGGTAATTCACGTAGTCGTCGTCGCGTGCGCGTGACGCGGATACGCAAAAGCCATTTTCTCGGAGGAAAAAATAACGAGAGGAGGAACCGCGCACGATGTTCCTGAAACTGACAGTTTGCAGCCGCTGTGCCGGGACCGATAAACAATAGCCTGACGCCTGTGAGTTTCATGTGTTTAGTACACGTTTGCTTTGGGACAATAGAGTGTGCGGAGAAAACATTTTTCCGGAAATTGAAATTAGCGTTAGAATTTTATTGAATCAAACGCAGCAGTAGCTCCGCTGAAAGCCGGGAATTTCATTCCCAGGAGAAGATTTAATTCTGTGGAAATATTTTTTACTGGAGAAAAATGCGAGAAATCCTTGATTACTTGAAAATGCGTGAGAATTCCTCCTCTTTTCATTTTAATTTTAGCATAAAATTCTTATAAAAATCTCAAATAGCCAAGCTCTTATTTTATACTTGCTGCCTCGTACATACGCAACACTATAATCTCTACAAGTAAATCTTTACGAGTCGATCGCGTGCAAACAGAAAAAAAAACGCCAGCAGAGTAATTCATAAACCGAGCGCTAAAGCACGAAAAGTGCATATCCCGCAACGGCCTAAAATCTAAAACGCAAACACTGTAGCTCCGAAATACGGCGCGCGTAGCTTAAGAGATATTAAAAGCAGCCGCGTCCAAAAGGAGCAAAAAAAAAAATTATGCTCGGCTGCAGAAAGAGAGAAGAAGAAGCCTCGGTTGGGTACTTAGCCGGCGTTAATGCGCAGCGACCGCGCACTTGTAATTCCGTAATGCGTCGGCTGGTTATTTAAAGCTCGACCCTTATTAAATAATAAAAATGAAAAGCGCAAGTAGCATTAGGGTGTGTATGTGTGTAAGGAAGACGTATGTGTGTGTGTGTGTCCGTTGTGGTATATTGCGCTACTCATTTCGGTGGCAGAGAGGATGGTAAAGCTGCCTTCATTCTCTGCGGCTTGAATTATGGGATATTTTAAATTTTACCTTGGCTCGTTTTTGGAGCGAGAGAGAGAGAGAGTTTCTTGTAAAGGACATTAATTACTCGAAATGGAGAAGGCTTTTTCAAGATTTAAATTTTTAGACTTTTGTGTATTACACAATTTTTATTAAATACTTATGGAATGAAAGTTATTTCGAACAACATTTTTTTCTTAAAAAGAATATATCTTGATGAAAAAGCCAAATGAATTCTTCGAATTCAAGCTCGATTAACAACATTTTTCTTGAAGCTATATACGGAGATATGATAAGTGTAAAATTGAAGAAAGCTACAGCTTGCATTAGTACTAATTAATTAGAGTACATACCGCGGAAAGTCAGAAATAATTCTGCAGTATAAAAACTTTACGCCTTCCCGAGAGCAGCAGTAAAAAAGTTTCCAGAATATTACTAAGTCTCGACTTTAACAACGAGTTAAACTTTTTACAACTCTCTCTTTCTTCGAAAGCCGCCGCAGCTATAATAATCGCTGCAATCGATCGTAATCGGTGAAATAGCGCAGAATGTATACCTCACGTGACGCATTACGACGCGATGTTCATATACGAATTCACAAGCAGTTGCAAATTTTCTCTTCGAAAATTCGAGCTGACGAAAAGTTTTGCGAGAATGACACAATAACTCGAGCCAACTTTTGCAACGCTTAAAAATAATTCCTATCTAATTAAAATCGTTTTTGAGCCGACAAAGCTTAACACAGACGTGCCTTATATATATATACCTACATATAGACCGCATATACGGTAATTAGTCGAAAGAACGTAGCACTTAATACCGGCGCGAGAAACGTAGCTACATACTCCCTTGAAATATGCGATTTAATATAAGCGGCTCCGCAGGCTATACCTGTACGTATAGTCCCCTGTGATTTTTTAAATCGCACGATGACGGCAAAGAGTTCCGTAATTTTTAACGAGCCTCTCTCCGTTCCCTCGTGAAATTTATCGCCGATAATTAATAATTCGCTAACGCGAGCTCGCCGCCAGACAGCGTTTTTTTTCTTTCTCTCTCTCTCAACCCCTTGAAAAATCGCGTTCAATATCTTTGCTGCTTTTTTTCTCGGCAAGTGTACGATAGATATTATTACGAGGATTTCTATACGAGAATCACACTTACACCGCAGAAGAAGCTCGAGTTTCCTTTATTCCCGTTCCACTTGGCGGAAAAGTTGGACGCGTCGGAACTTGGGCTTCCGATCGAGTTTGCGTTTCTCTTACAGCTGATGCTCTCTCTCTCTCTCTCTCTCTCTTTTTCTCTCGGCTCGTCTCGCTTTTAAAGCGCTTTTACTATAGCCGAATGCCGAGCAAGTTTTTTAACGCCCCGTGAATATAGCGCGTCATTGCAGATATCGGTGTGTTTCTCGAGACTATTCGGTCGAATGGTTCAAAAGCAGTTCGATGAGTTTGTTCTTCTGCTTCATATCTCGTTTTGCGTATTTATGTATAGCCAGAATACTTCAACACAGACGTCTGATCAGCTTTACTTTTTCCTCTCGGGGATGCGGGCAGGAAATAAATAATAAAAGTACCGATAACCACGACAGAAAGGAGAGTGGCCGCATAATTAATGCAAAAAACAGTAAACGAGGAAAATGCTCGCAAGCTTACGCTATAGAGGTGGTGCGGTTCAGAGAAAAAGCAACCGAAAAGCACGAACGGAAGGAAAAAGCGTCGCGTGGAATGAAATCCCGTCGCCGGTGTTTCTCGTCGGCTTTTCCCCCGGTACGGACGTCCGTCGCGACGGGCACCGCGGCGGTATACAAAAGCTGCAAGCACGCTTAACGCGCCTTTTTCTTCCTAACCTCTTCGTGTTTGCGCGGCATTTGATGCATATTTAAAAGCTCCTGTGTGAGAGAAAGAGATACTTAGAGAGAGAGAGAGAGAGAGAGAGAGAGAGAGAGAGAGAGAGAGAGAGAGTTTACGTCGCGTTGGCCAATGCGGCTGCCGAGACTTTTGGATAATCTTACTTTTAGTGCGCGAAGGTTGAAGGGAGGATTTGGTTGCTTCGTTGATTGAAAACGTTATTTTACATGAGACTAAATTCAAAGAAATTTACAGATTATATACCATCACAGTCCAAACTTTCACACCTACATAATCAGATGATTTACAAAGGTCGTCCCCAGTACACATCTCAGCAAACGTTCCATCCTCAAGAAAGAAAAAAGCTTGGCCGATGAGAATTGTAAAAGTACAACACGAGAGAGAGAGAGAGAGAGAGAGAGAGAGAGAGAGAGAGAGAGAGAGAGCACAGCATAACCTGACGATGAATACAAAAGTTCAATTTGCATGGAGCAAACTGCAACTCTCTTTCTTTCCTCTCGCGCGTGTCTGGGAGGTAGGGGAAACTCCTCCGGGAGTTCTCTCGTCAAAACTTTTTTAAGCCCCGGCATTTTTATACACGCCGCGAATAACTGCTCCAGCTCGCCGGTTCTTAAATAAAATCTGCGTCCCATTTACTTTTTGCGCGCGCTCTCTCCGCTTCAATTTAATTTTTAAATCGGATTTGAAAGAAATATTTACTTTGGCAACGGGAAATCGTTGCTGTGCCGCGGCGAGAGAGCGACCTGGAATCTTCTTTAATTATCTTTGGGATTGTCGTTAAAAAAGTTGGAATGAAAATGTAACACCTCCTCGCTGCTGCAGGGACAGTTTTTTCTTTCTCACTCCAGTTGTAATTTACGTCGGTTGTAATTAGTATTCATGGATTTTTTTTCAAAAGCAGTACATCTTTCAGAAAGGAACGTGAAGCGAGAGACTTTTACAAGATACCTTACCATCTTGGTATAATCCACGAAAAGTAAAAAAAAGAAAAAAATCCTCCCCACAGCAATGCGTGCGCGTTTTCTCTCACCTCGAACATACTCGTCGTTCCTGCGATTCCAAAGTATTTTTACGAGCTACCGAGACTACATATACATACACAAACTCGCCTCTTTGTATTTAAATACTTCTCGCTCGGCGCGCGCAATATATATCGCACGTATACCCTTCGGTATACAGAGAGTAAATAATTTCGACGGCAACCGCGTGGGCGAGTGTACACACGAGAGGCAGCTTATGCTAATTGCTCGAGAGAGAGAGAGAGAACGATCATCAATCAATAGTTTAACCGCAACTCGTGGGAATAACGATCAGTCGTTCTCGCAGACTGAGGTGTGTGCTGTGTTATAAGACTGTTGCCTTGTTAGAAGCCGGAGTATATAGGAATTGTGGGCAGGAGCGAGAGCGACGTTGCTTGATTGCGATGACCGCCGAGAGAAAGCTCTCGTGTGATGGATCCGTTTTCGCTCGAGTTCTGTGAGAAGGATCGTTTATTTATACGCGTGGGATGAGAATATATAATACACGGGACGACGAAAGTTACGCGAGACAAGAGGAGCTATTTGTTTTGTTCATTCAAGAATTTCGGCATATATACCCGCACGTGTTAACTCTAAAATCGTATACCTATCAAAAGTTATCCCCAGCCTCTCCGAATTAACGTGTATAAAGCTGTATCCCCCGCAGAAAACTCGTCGACGAAGAAAGCTCGAACTTTGTCCATAAATACAAAGTGCCACTGCTCGCTCGCCGGGAAAAAGATTGTTTTCTGGCCTCGAGGCAGCTACTGAGAGAGAAGCTATAGGTATACAGATACATCGTTACTCATCGGCATGAGAAACGCGGGCGCGCGCGCTCACGAACGCCATTCGGCGTCATATTTCAGAAAACGAGGAGAAGAATCCGGCATCGCAAGTTCGTGCGGCGAGTACAGCCGCATACCGATGTCGCGCGCTCTCGTAAACTTTTTCTTTCTCCTCAGGCTGCAGGCTCGGTTAAGTTCGAGAGCCGCTGATTTAACTTGCGCCGTCAACGAAAGCTCGCTCGGGAAATTACTTTTTTTTTCTGTAGCTTTTTGTGTAGATTGTAGATTTTAGAATATGTTACACATCGTTATATATGAAAAAGTCTTGAATAATAATGCTCGAGTGAAGCAAAGCACACTTTTTTCAAGATTCTCAGCTATTTTTGTGGAGGATTTCGCGGAGACAAAGCTCGAGGATCATCCCCCGGATGTATGTGACTGCACGATGCTCCTTTCTCATTTTCACGTGGAGAAAAGGAGCGAAAGCTCTGGCTTAAATTTCTTCTTCTCCACGTCTGTGGTATATACGTAATAATAAAGCAAACGGCGAAGACAGTGAGAATCACGTTTATACCTCCATAATCACTTTCATCTCAAAATACAATCTAAAAGCGGCAATTTTATGGCAGACGTATATATAAAAAGGGACGCGAATAAAACCGCGCAGAGAGACGAAAAGTCGCGTATACTCGAGAGAGAGAGAGAGAGAGAGAGAGTCGAAGCGGACGTTATCTTGCAGTTTCATTCTTTAAAGTGCCGCGCAATCGCATTAGGAGCGGGAAACAAAAGCCGGACCAGCCGCAGAAATATATCGGCCCCTTCTTGGCTCGGCCGACCGATCGTAAAGTTGCCCGCGACTCTCTCCGGAATTATGGAGGACCGCGGACTTCTTCTTGCTTTCCTTTGGGCTGTGTGATAATGCATTCGCGAAAAGATTGGGGAAATAAGTTTTTTTGTTGTTGTATCTTTAAAAATTTTTTCATTTAGTGAATTTTCACGTGAATGTATTCCAAGTATATCCGTTATATATAAAAATTGAAAAATTCCTTCAATCAATAACGACGCACACTTTATTAAAAATATTTCATCAAACAATTCCATAATACAAAGTCCGTCGTCGCGTTATATGAAAAAAGTTATTTAAAAAATTCGCAACAAAGCCATACTTCTCCGCGAGGTGCAAAAGAAAAAATGCCAACTTACAGCCACAGTACGCGTAACAAGGTGGTAGAAATTTAAAATTCCACAAACCGCGCCGTCTCTCGAACTTCGCCATTAGCCGTCCGCCTCTCTCTCTCAGCTCTCTATTATTCATTTACAAAACTATCCACAGCAGCAGCAGCGTTGATACAATCCACATCTCCTTCATTACGCCCCATTGTATCCCTTGGCTTGTACCGAGAAGGAATTTTTTATACCGAGACTCGAAACTTTTTTCCATTAACTTTGTATTTTATTATTTGCCTTTTCCCCCGCCGCCGTCATTCGATTTTCCTTCCCCCGAACGTATATACGTCTTCGCTCACAGCCTGCGCTTCGATCTATTCTATACGCTGCGCTTCCTTTCCTTCCACTCTCGACGTAGCGCTCAACTTTTCCGATTTAACTACCGACTCGTCGAAAAGTCGAGCGAAAAGAGCTTGTCTATACCCTGGTAAAATCTTTGCCGGGTTCCTCGCGATATTTCAACTACAATTTTACAATATCGCTACATTTCAGCGAATGAATATCGCGAAAAAC